>MU006239.1:398463-416637 GCA_010093685.1 Ophiobolus disseminans | reverse complement strand
TGCAATTAAGCTCTTCAATAGCCTTATTGCCTAGAGAGCTAGCAAGCAAGACACTGTCACTACATCCACCACTAAGGCAGAACTCCTAGCCCTATCCTAAGTAGCTAAGGAAGCCCTCTTCACATCACGCCTACTTAAGGAGCTCTAAATCTAGCTTCTATCTAACACAATCACGATTTAGTGCGACAACATGCAGACTATTAGACTAGTCACAAAAGAGATATCAAAGCTTTAAACAAAGCTTAGGCATGTAGACATTCACAACCACTAGATAAGACAGGAGGATGCAAGTGGAAAGATCACTATAGAATACATTCAATTATTAGAAATAATTGCAGATAGCTTCACTAAGGTGTTGCTAGGCAACAAGTGGCTAAACTTCCTTTATTAAGTTGGATTAGTTAAGGTATTACTACACAAGGTGACTAAGGAGGCACAATTAGAAGAACTTTAAGCAAAACTTAAGGACCTTATTATCACCTAAGGTTACTAGCTTGCAAATACATCTAAGCTAAGAGGGTGTGTCAGATATTAGGGGTGCTATGAGGCTACTAACACTGAAAGAAACAGGAGGGGCCGGCACAAGCGCCTTAGCACACTAGTACTAGATCTGACACCTAGTTAAACTCCGCACTTAACTAAGAGAACACTAGAATACAACATCATCATCAATTCATCTAATCTATTATCGAGGTCTAATACATCATCAAATCTGACAACTCTATTAATGCGGAGGTCGTTATTATTAAGAGACTTAGCGATAGGATAGTTCTTAGCCGAAACCTGTGCGTGACCTAAAATTTCTACACATTTAGTCTAAATAAGATTAATTTCTGCTTCTAAGTCGTATAAGGCTTAGAGCTTAGTTAGGGCACTATTAGGTCCTATAACTTTAACATCTACTGCAATACGAAGCTGCTTTCCCTTAGTGTTTAGCTCTAGTTTTAGGCGGGCAATATTCCTAACTAGGGCTTGCCTTTTCCTACATTGTTAGCTAGTAGCTAGTTCTATTAATTACTTTTGTTCTTCTAGTGTAGTTTCTAGTTGTGCTAGTAACTATAGTTCTAGTTACTACCGCCGCTCTAGTTGTTCTGCTATAGGCGGTTACCGCGCTGTTTAGCGTTACTACTAGAGACATAAGGCGCGTTGTGCGCTAGAGACTAGTCTCTCGACAGCATAGATAAGGAGTATTTCCTATCCTACCTTTTGCCTAGGTACTAATTGCTAGCTTGCAAGGCATGTCGCTTGCTATAGTTATACCTATCGCTAGAGGCCCCTTAGGGCGCTACTAGGGCAACGTCGGAATCAATCTTAGCTACAGCCTCTGCGTTACAGAGAGCGCGCTCAAAATCTTCCTAGGTTTGTATAGTCTTAAGCAAATTGCGACGCATCTCTTTCTAATACGCCTAAGGCAAACAAGCCTATACAAAGGAGATCTTCAGCTTATTATTGTTGTCGCCCTTAGGCGTTTTAAAGAAGCTTTAATTTAATAGTGCTTCTTTCTTACTTAACTAGAGAAGAAAGCTACTTACTATATCGCTACTGTGCTATGCAAAGTTCTAGAACGACATATAGTTCTAGTACCTAGTTAATAGCGGGTCCTAAACAAGCCGCAGCTCTTTAGTGTAGAGTTCTACGTAGAAGGTAATAACTCTATCTAAGACCCTCTACTAAAGCACTTCTTAGTAGACAGAGTACTAGATAGTACCTAGCGCCTAGTACGTGCGCGTAGCGCTGTTAACTAATGCTTAAACAGATTAGAAGCTACTATTAACATCCCTAATCTATTGCTGCACCTGCTAGGGCGTTAGTACACGACTTGCCTTATCTAACTTAGGTTAGGTGCTAATGTTGTTTAAGGTACGCATTAGTCTCGCCGCCGCGTCTTACGGCCTAAGTACGCTCCGTAGCTTGCTTAGTGGGTATAAGAGCCCTAGACGCATTATTGATGCGACGTTGCTAGCGGGCTAATACCTTCTTAGAGGCGCCCCTGTCCTTAGCCGCAAACTTGCTTTAGAGGAGTGCTTTAATAAACCCCTAGCCTAATTAAGTTAGAATAGGTCTACCTAGTAGAGCTATAGGCATGTTGCTAAAGAGCGAAGGATTACGTTCTATTCCTCGCGAGGGTAGGATTAGTGCATTCTGCACTAGGGACCGACCTCCTGCAGGAGGTAGGGCCCTGCTATAGCCTAACTAAGTGCCGGAGGTTAGCCGACCTAGAGTTAGTGCGGCGGATCCTAGCTTGGATAGCATCTAACGCGGTAGCATTAATCCCTTAGAGTTAGAGGCATGCCTTATGGAGTTAGCGCGCGGCGTGCTATAGGCGTCCTTGCTATTGTTGTCGTCTTTAACCTTATAGAATCTAGAAGCACTAGACCTAGATAGTTAATAAAGCTACTAGTTTAGCTGCTCCTGCTAGTTCTCCTCTAGCACACGCTCTTAGGCGTCTAACGCCGTAGCGTTAGGAGTGTTGCGGGCTACGCCCTTGCTTTTGTTAAGGCTAGCGTTGCAAGTATTTACTATACTTGCAAGTACAGTATAGTGTAGGTCCTAATAACAACTACCTTTCTAAGAAGAAGTAGGAAGGATTTAAATTGTAAGGCGTTTGTAGGTAGAAGTCAAAGGATAAGTATACTAAGTAGTATTAAAGTAAGATAAATCCTTAAGGGACTCAAATAAGGCTCTACTTGGGGTATTTATACGGGGCTACACGTGACCCGAGGCTAGCCCGATAGGTCTCCGGAGGCTCCGCCTAATCGGTGTCCTAAAGGGGCGTGACATTGCTACTATTATTAATATAGCTATTCTTAGCTATCTCTATTGTTGTTGCAACGGAGCTAGTGCTAGTATAGCTACTCTTAGTAGGCGTAGATAGTAATTCTTAAGATTACAACTTAAGCTACTGCCTCTTCTAAGCTTGTAAGGGCTTTATAGGTAGTAGTAGAGTTACTAATATTCTTAATCGCTTTGTTCAGGTTGTAGAAATATTTAATAAATGCGCACGCTTCTTAGAAGCTCTAGGAGGTATAATAGTAGACATTGCAATACTTTAATTGTTACAGAATTGCGCGCGTTAGTTAGGCTAAGGTTAATAGAGTGCGCTAGCGTTGTCAGAGGCGAGTTTCGATAGCAAATTTGGAACACTAAAACACTATAGTTAACGCGCCTACAATCTAACTAATTGCCTAACTTAGCCTAATAAAACACTAAATACTTACAAATATTTAAAACTTTTACAATCGTTAATGATTGTCTATTCAGTAAAAATAAGCTACTTGTACTTGATTTGTTTGTTTAGTAGTTACCAAACAAACAAATCAAATATTTGATTCATGTTTGTTTGTTGCGGAGTCTGGGAGATAGAACGTCCGGGCCCCAAAAGAGCGTCAACCGAGATCCCTTTTCCCCGCTCTGTCCTTTGAAGGGCCCATCATACCTTTGACAGTCTGCGGTGTAAAATTATCATGCACCTCCGCCTCAATGCCCAGTGTCTCGAGCTCCTCCTTCTCCGGCATCCCTACCCCCGGCCTATCCTACAGCAGCACCCCTACCCTTCAAATGCGGGAATTGCTTCTCCAGTTCACAATAGTCTCGCTATCCGTGTTTTGCGCAAAGCGCTCTTCAAAGTTCAACGCATCAAAGAACAGCGGCCGGCCCTTGCGCTGGACTAGCATATGCGTTTGCGCGAGTTCCAGTGCCCACGGGTCATGGGCTAGCCATGCGTAGGGATGCTTGTCTGCGATGTTGAGGGTGGTGCTCCAGGCGGTGGGGAGAATGCCGACGGGATCTTTGTATTCGATCTCCTCGAGCCAGTCAGGGAGGTTGAGGGCTCCGTGGGCGGTAATTCTGCGTCTGTTTGGAGGATTAGTGTCAACACTGGGTATTGTGAGCGGGAAGATCAAACTTACGTCTATCGGAGAGAGTTGACGTGGTCGTCGTTTCTGAGAGCGCGTGTTATGTTGGTTGCTTGGTAGGTGTCGTCGTCACTTTGGGCTGTGACTTCTGTGGCTTAGTAATAGCGTAGTAGCCTCTCTGAAGATGATTCAACATTTACTTCAAGAGAGAAAAGGGCATGAACACACGTGCTTAATAGGTTCAGGTGAATGCGAGTCTTTTCAGATATATCTTTTATCTTCAAAGGACGAGGTTCGGCTGTTAACGTGGCAAACAACTTGCTTTTCACACCAACGAGGGGCAAAGGGCAGTTGGAGATGCTGATAGTGGTAGTCGTGAGCTACGAAATTGTGAAGCGAATATTCAACATACTGCGTAGCCAATTCTGCGCAGTGTCTCTCTGTTCGTTTCTAGAGCAACAGAAAGCCTACGCCCGCCCTCCACTAAGCGGCGACGTGTGGCGTCATTGCCTATCTTAGCTGCGGCGCTCTCAAGGTCCTTCAGAATTGGCTCGAGCTGGTCTGCCAGTGCTTCATAGTTGGTACCGTTGGAAGCCATTCAAAGGTCGAGACAGGAACTCGAAATTCAGCCAATGATGCAAGGAACAACCAGCTAGAGAGAACAAACGGCGTAAGTTCTATCTGACTAGTTGTGATCCACTTTACAGACATGTTGGATATGGTTCATATCGCTGTAGCGCCGTAGCGCTATGGTGGACTTGCATTGAAGCCGTGCATCTAACATAATTGGCAATCGTAAGCGGAGGTGTTGTGTTTTTTTCTTCTGAAGCCGCGCCGCGACAAGTGAGCTACGGCGGGACAAGTTGGTACCTGCAACCGACCGGATGCAGCGATACGGGGTAAGCACGAGCAGGGTAGGTGGTTAGCAACTCCTGGCATCTTCCATTTCTCCATCTGGTGACATTGTAATCTAATGGGTCAATGTTGGCTGATCAATCCCTTTTTGTTGGGTAAACAGAAGTGGCACAGCATGAAAAGCATACATGCCGTTTTTATTTCACCCAGTACAGCGGTACTCGGCTTAGCTTCGCGGCGCGGGCAGCGCGTGGGGCATCCCTTTCCATAGAACAAGGAAGGAGCTAAGCGTCGATTGGCCCAAACACAACTCCGGCGGCGCGGAAACCTGTCACGTCCGCGTGTAAGACCAATCCTTGCAATGTTGGAGCAACAGAGCGAGGTTGTGAGCGAACAACAAGGTGGTTCTACCTTCGCACTGCGCAAGCGTCATGACTATCTGCTGTCTCTCCTTGACCCTGGACTGTATGACGACCACAGTAAGAAATTTAGAATTAGGCAACGACAGCAAGGCTATTGTTGAGACCCACTTTGAGAACGAATGATCATCCCCGTTGTGTTCGCGCTCTGCGTTTGGCCAATCTTTGGAATCCTCTTCTTTCCCTACCTCGCAATGGCTTCCCCCAACAACACGAGAATCGTCGAGCTTGCGGCTCAGATCAGCAGTTCTGTTACCAAACTGCAAGAGCAGCTATCAGCCCAGGGCGCGGCGACACCGTCATTTGCTGAGAACGGCCCCGACCGGCTGCCGGATCATGTTTCCAGTCTCAAGGATGCCGTGCTTGATGCGACTGCTGAGCTGCACGAGATTCTCCTGGACCCTCTATTCTTACTCTTCAAGTTCTCCTCCGTAAGTCTCCCCATGTCAGGCGCTTTCTATTGGGCTAAAGATTACAGATCGAAAACCTAGTCACCATCGACGGAGTATGCCGATACAAAATCCCGGATATGATCCCTGCCGGCGGCAAGATCACGTTCGACGAGATTTCTGAGAAAACCGGCCTTGCAAAATATGCTGTCAGACGTCTCGTCCGCCACGCGATTACCATGCGTATTTTCGACGAACCAGAGCATGAAGTTATCACACACAGCAAGGTTTCCAAGTTCTTAACCATTCCTCAGATCAATGGCTGGGTCGAATTCGAGGCCCGAGACGTCTGGCCTGCCAACGCGCGAGTAAGTACACCAGGTTCTTCAAACGCGTGGAAATGAACTAACGTCTGGCGTGTGTGATAGATTATAGACGCGCTTCAGAAATGGCCCAATTCGCAGATGCCAAACGAGACGGTGAGCTTGCCACTATCATGGAGTCAATGACGTACTCTTTGGGGAAAAGAGAGCTGTTGCTGACTTTCACAGGGTTACGTTCTTGCCAACGATGGCAAGTCAGTCCCTGAGGTCATCGCCTCCAACCCTGAAGTCGCACAGCGCTTTGGAGCTGGAATGCAAGCAATCCAATACGTTCCCGGTCAGTCGACCCAGGACATGGTCGAGGTCTATGACTGGGCATCCCTCGGCAATGCGACAGTTGTCAACGGAATGGGATCTCGGGGCCAGGCTGCCTTTGAGTTGGCGAAGAAGTTTCCGAAACTCAACTTCGTCGTCCAAGACTCCAAGGACATCCTCGTAGGGGTAAACTCCACGATCCCTTCGGAGTTGGCCAACCGGGTCAAGTTTGAGGAACACGAGCTCTTCGCGCCACAGGATGCGAAGGCGGATGTCTACTTCTTCCGCATGGTCTTCCGAGGTCTGGGAGACGCGTTCGCGACCCACGCATTGCAGGCGCAGATTCCGGCTCTTCGACCCGGTGTGAAGATTCTCATTCAGGATGTCGTGATGCCGGAGCCGGAAACCATTCCCTTGTGGAAGGACAGAGTTGCAAAGTATGTCAGCACGTGTCGAAACGTTGGAGCACTTGCTAACGGAACCCCGCAGGTCAGTGGATCTGGCTCTCGAGGTCTTCTCTCACGGCCGTGAGCGATACCTAGACGAATGGAAGGCGCTTCTTACTGCCGCTGATGAACGATTCGTTCTTTATAAGGTATTCGTGCCTAAGGAGTCGTTGCTCGGTATTATTGAGGTTCATTGGAATGCTTGAAGGGATCAGTGTGCTTGAAGATCAGGCGAGACACTATAAACCCCAGGCGCCAGTCATTCTTGCCTTTGGGTCATCATGGGTATGTCGGACTCCGTGGTTGTTGAATATCTTTTGGGTGTATCTCCTAGAGTTAGTATGTTGCGGTTGCGGTGGCAAATGTAGTAATTTATCACTTGCCTGTACGATCTTCTTAAACCAAACAAAGTGTCTCACACAACAGATCGATGCACTTACCAATCAACCCGATCCTGCCTCGGCGCTTTGCTGACATTATTTTTGTCTGAACCCTCAAAATTCCCCCAACACGGACGAATGCCTCAAAACCGATACTCCCTCGTAAATGGAAACAACCACCTTCATGATACAACCTGAAAAACTACAATGTCCGTTCTTCATCCAGCCGAGATAAACGTTGGTAGATGATCTTGGTTTTTGGGCGTGCAAGCCGCGGGTATTTCATTAGCTGATGGGCGGGGTTAGTCCATCGCCACTGGATAGTCCAGGGGTCTGCTTCGGTCTCCGTAGCAAGGTCGTGGAACCTCTCCCACATTGATAGCGAGATAAATTGCTGGAGGGCCGCAGCAGCTGCTGGGTTTCGTCTGGCAGTAGTAAAGCCTCGTTCCGGCGTATGTAGGGGTCGGACCAACCGCGAAATATAGTCTACAGTCTACGCGCGCCACCAGCCGTCTTACAAGTTGTACGTCGTTCGGCTTTCCTCTATGTCAGCCGCACCATCGCCGCCATTTTGTTACCCTCATACACGCTACAAACTCATCGCAATGACTCCTATGAAGGTACCTTGTCGGATGTGGGAGACAGGGCAAAAGCGAGAAGAAGGTTGTTGTTTTGAGAGAGCTACATAGAGCGATTATATACACAACATGATGAGTAAGCCAGTGACTAAGAGTCACGTGTAGATGCAGTCCACAGTGTACCATGTGAACTAAGGTGCCAGGCTGACATACCTCCTCCCGTCAACCCAGGCGACCTGGGGCGCGGGCCCTTAGTCATTGGCGTGACTTGGACATTCTCTAA
This sequence comes from Ophiobolus disseminans, assembly GCA_010093685.1. Taxonomy (NCBI): domain Eukaryota; kingdom Fungi; phylum Ascomycota; class Dothideomycetes; order Pleosporales; family Phaeosphaeriaceae; genus Ophiobolus; species Ophiobolus disseminans. The sequence continues at coordinate 408,795 of MU006239.1, read as the reverse complement.
CCTCGCATTGATCGTTGTTGGGATGCGGTTTTGGTCCGCATCGCGATAATCAAGCAATTGAAGATTGAGGACTAGCTCATATTACTCGCCGTGGGAAGCACTTCCCAACAGCACACGATATGTCAGGCCAGGTCTAATTTACAGCGCGTTTAGGCTCTGAACACGGCCAGCCAAGCATGCATTACCGTTGCCTTCCACTACGGTTTTGGCAAGCACGACTTTGACCTCACCATCGACCAGGCCGTTGCCGTCGTCAAATGGATGTGGATGTCTTTCACACCAGGTATCGCGTGTTCCAACGCAGCAAGGATATCCATCGCCATCCTCCTCATTCGCACCTTCGGCATTCATGCCTGGCTCAGGAGGCCGCTGTTCGCTATTACCGTGCTGCAAGTCACGGCCTGCGTGGTTCTGATATTCACGACTTGGTTCCAGGTCAGGCCCGTGGAAGCGATGTGGAATTCCTTGATTCTGCAAAGAAGCTTAATCCTGACATAGTGGCGCGCGAGGGCAACGTAACAGGAGGTAAGTCGGCGGCACTCGGATTCATCATCATTACTTGAATCCTATACTGACAATGAGATACAGCGCTTTTTGCCCTTAGTGCCGTCCTCTACGTCCTTGTCCCCGTGATTGTCGTCTTCAAGCTCACCATGCCGATGCGCCGCAAAATCGGTCTCATCATCCTCCTCGCCCTCGGCGTCTTCACCATGGGCTGCTCCATCGCCAGAGCCGTGTAACGCGGCGAGCGGCACAAAAGCAAAGGGTGACGCGCTGTACACGGTCGTGCTACCATGGGGTTCGAGGCAACGTCCGTTTCGGGGCAACGCCCGTGAACACCAAAACCTGCCCACCAACTTAAGTGAATTGATTCACCACCACCACATGCTGCAATTACCTGATAGTGAATCGAATAGTCAAACAAGGCAATGCGGTCAATTTCTATAATCTAAGTTTACTTGGAATAGTGATGCTGCGCCCTGACCTGGTCTTTTTAGGTAGGGGTGCTTGGGATAATTCACTACCACCACCACCACTAGCACCTTCAGTGCACTCCTCTACAACCTTCCTTTTTAGGCCCTGTTTCTTTGAGCCTGTGAATTGAGCCTTTTAAAATTGACGCGCAAATTTCCAGGCATCTGCAGCTTGTTTTTCCATCTCTTTTTGTTGTTTCTTTTGGGCCTGTTTCTAAGCCTTCCTTTCCTTCTCCTTCTCCCTCTCCTCTTTCAGCCTCTCTCTCTTAACACGCTTCTCTTCTTGAAGCCTCTTCTTGAGGAGTGCATTAGAAGCCTTAATTTGCTTCCTCTCTGCCTTTTGGAGGTTTTCCTCCAATTCATCCTGTTCCTTTTGGGCCTGTCTTTCACTAGCTCTCTTGAAGCTCCTTGGAGACCACCACTCTACACCTCTATAGTATTCACCCTCCTTCTGCAGATTAAGCTTCCTGCTATAGTTCTTGCGCTTCTTTTTTGTACTTAAAGATTCTCTTAAGCCCTTGTTCTTATAGAGTAACAACTGGTTTTAGACCTAGTATAAGTGAAGGGCTTAAGTGACTTGATTAGCCTCTCTTTTAGCCCCAGCTTTCACTACCTCTTGTACCACCTCTCTAAGCTTCCTCCAATCAGCGTCCTCAAGTGAGGTAAAGTTAGAGGTCTTTAAATTAGCAGGGTGTTATTGTTTGAATTTTTTGAGTACAGCCTCTCTGTTTCTTGGCCACACTTTAGTAGCCTTAAAAGCCTTAAGGATAAGGTCTTTCTTGAAGGAGGAGAGCTAGGCAGTCTAAAACAACGGGATGAAGTCACCCTTCTTAACTAGGAGGAGGCCTAAGGACTTGTAGGTGAAGGTGGTGAGAGCTTAGGAGTACTTAGATAAGAGCGACTTGAACATAACCACATCTAAAGGCTGAAGGCTGTGAGTTGCATAAGGTAGAAAGATTATCACTATAATCCTATTCATATCACAGAATAAGAGGAAACCTCTTGTAATATGAGATCTATAGCCATCCAGAAGGAGGAGCCTCTAACACCTCCCTGCTTTCTCCTTAGTATAGCGTTAAAAGATCTGAGTAAGCCAGGCAAGTCCAATTTGGTCGTTACTCTATCCAGTAGGTAATAAGGTACTAAAGATAGGTAGTTCCTTAGGTATCTCAGCTACCTAGGTATCTCTGATATTACCGTGAAGTCCTTCAAATATGACACTAGGTGGGAGAACAGTTCTATTAGCTCCAATACAGGCTATAGTGGATATCCACTCTCTACTCCTATCTTGAATAGCCTCTTTCACTTGCCCACTCTCCTACAAAGCTCTGCTGAAGATCCTCTTGCTTTTCCTAATCTTTCTAATCATGAAGCCCTTTTTATCTATATTGTATGAATTCTTAGGGAGAATTGAATACTTAGTGATCTTAGCCTCCAGAAGATCAAAGTATAGGTTGTACTTCTTCACTAAATCAGCTTTGTAGCGATTGTAGTCCATTCCAGCAGTCCATTTAAGGATAAGAGATTCACTGTAGCGCTCCACAAACCTCCCAACCTACCCTTCTCCCACATCCTTTTTGGCCACCCCACATGCAAAGTTCTGCATCATCTCTCTGGTAGGTGGAAGGCCCCTCAAGGTCAGCCTATTGAGATACTTCACTAGCTCCCTCTCTTGGTGGACACTGAGTAGTTGCATAGTGGCTGCAGCCTCTTCTCTTGTGCCTTGAACACCTCTGTGTCTTCTGGACAGTGTAGATCTGTTCACACCATACGTGTTAGCAATTTGTTGGTACGAGAATTTTTTGCCTTTATCCAGGCTTTCAATTGCTGCCAGTGCCTCCTCTATTGCTCAAATATTGGTGGTGTGGTGGGTGATTGAAGTTTGGGGTGAATACAGGGGTTGAGTTTCCCTGCGGGCGTTGCCTCGGATCCCACAGTAAGCCTCATGTGGCAAACGATGGAGCAAGCATTTGTCATCATCATGGGCTGCGCGCCAACACTCAGCTCCATCACCAAACTCGACATCCCGTTCGTATCGAGCCTGGGCGCGTCTATCAAGAAGCTGGTGTTGAGTCGGGGCTCGGGCAGCCGCACGGAAGCATCGAGTGGGCTGGGCCAGAGCAAGAGTGGCATCTACTATGAGCTTGGGATTGCGGGCAAGACGGCGTCGGATGTGCAGGCGAGTTCTAAGTCAACAAGGAGCCAGACGGAAAGCAATGCTCCGGGGACGGTGCGCAGAACGGATCAGTTTGAAGTGCGGTCTGACCGAGGTGAGGTTTGATGTTCTTCCACTGAATGGCTGATCTGGGTTGAATGGTTTGTTATGACGTCACGGTTCGACATGCTGTTTTTACAACGTGTCTCCGTCCCATCTCAGCCGCCGTGCGGTACTCGCAGACCAGAAATATTGTTTCGGCCGAGCTCAGCTCATGAAGGATCTCTCCGGACCATCTCCACAAGCGGACACTTTTGCGAGAGGAGCGTTCCTATTAGCGACGCTTTTGTTACTAGGCTATTAAGAGCAATAATCAGCGTGCCACCTTGCACATTTTGGCATGGCCGCAAGGCTGTAAACAGATTGATATATTATATACTAACTAGTCCTTACTACCCTGCAGCCTCCGGGACTTTAGCTCCGACATGCCTCTATCTGCTATATGGACCTAAGTTCCGTCTTTCAACGTCAGTAACGTCTGAATTAGATTAACAGTTTACAGATACGACAGCAGAACTATGGAAGTCAAGACCCATCGTCGCAGTTGAACGTTTACGTTGTTGAACGCCATCACTGCCTAGATGCGTCTTTCACTATGTCGTGGGCGCTAAATATTATCTACTTAATTATAGCCATCGCCACTTTCACCGTGATGAAGTTGATTCAGCTGAAATTATCCCCACGACTAGCACTGTCTAGTCGGCCAGTCTCAGTCCTCCCGTCGCCAGCATGGTTCCCACTCACGTTCGCTCGCAACGTGACAACGTCCATTCTTGACAACGTCTATTCTATAGTTCCAGGAATATACGAATGAGGGCTATCAAAAGTTCAGCAAGGCCCTGGACCGACCATTCGCCTTGCTCACGCTATGAGTTAGCGGCGCTACCGTGTCGGTTCTGCCACCATCACAGATACCACTCCTCACCCGGCCAGACAAGACAAAGAATGGCGAGTGGATCAACCCGCACGGGCTACTTGAAACGACCCAGCTAACCTACATCATCGATGACGCCAATGTCTACCAGAAGCTGGTGCACTTCGATACGGTGCGCAAACACATAGCTCCAAGCGACATGCGTCGCCTGGCAGCTGCGACGGCCGAGGAGACGGAACTTGCCTTCCATGACATCTAGGGAACGTCAACAAGCTGGAAGACCATCAAGGGCTAGGACGAGTGCGGCAAGATCATTTCTCGCGCATCGCAGTGTTTCCTCATTGGGCTTCCCCTGAGTCGCAACGAGGCGATGCTGGAGACATCCAGGCTGAATGCGATTGCTCTCCTTGTCGGTGGAGCCATCATAAATTGTTTCCCGCCATGGATGCAGTAGGCTATGGCGCCGCTGATTGCCGTACGCGCCTAGTACCTTCAAGCGCAGTATGTGAAGATGCTGGTTCCCGCGGTGGAAGAGCGCATCCGGGCAGTATGAAACTGGGTTGTACAAGGAGAACGAAGAGGTACGTAGTAGAAACTCCAATTATATTGTTCGCAATGCAAATACCATCCCTAGGATGACTTTCTCTAACGAAAGATTCCTATGTTGGCCAAAGATGCCAGACAGCTCAACGCTGAACGCATTACTCTGCGCATCGCAAGCCTCCTCATCCCGCTCGTATTCGCACGTCCTCGATATACGCAGTAGCTCAGAAAAGGCCGAAATCCTCGCCGGTCTAGAAGAAGAATGCAAACGCGTCTCCGCCAAGTTCGGAGGTCTCAGCTCGAGCGCTTCTAGGGATGCGCTCAAGGGCATTGACTCCACTATCAGAGAGTCGATACGCGTCTCGGACGTAATGGTTACCAACATCTTCCGCGAGATCATAGTGGGGAGCGAAGAGAGTGTCCGCATGTAGGACGTATTACTGCTCTTGTAGTTGCCGTCTTACGCTGCGGTCTATGTTTTGGGAGTACTTAGGGAACATTAGTCTTAGCCTCTAGCTACAAATCAAATGTGTTATTGTTTTGCGATTACGAAACCCGTAGCATGGATAGACAAGCACCGTTGAGTCCTTCCCTGCATTGCTTCTCCCTTCGGGTATATCACAGCGAGGAGCTGTAATCTTGCAAACATTGTAAAACATTAAGACGATTTCTTGTTTCATTTAACGCATGTCTTCTCACTCATTCTTGAGAGGGTGAGTTCGTTCACTGTCTCTTTCTCGCGTTCTAGTAATTCCTTTAGAGACATCAACTCCAGCATGATAGCCCTCAGCTCATCAAAGTCAACATAATCCAAAGCAGTCTGCAACACCTTGTGTGAGGTCGCAAAACCTGTCCCTTGAGCCCGTGCCTCGATCTCCTCATTAGTCATGAAATGAGCTTTGATCGAGCCTGGTTGATCGGCCGCTTCCGCCACTACACTCAGCATTTCTTGAATACCCATCTAGTCACTTGCCAGCCCGATCTTGCGGCCATGTAACTTTTCTAGCTCCTGAAATGCGGCGACTGCAAATTTGGCAAGGTCGAGATAGTAGAGGATAGGTAGCTAGGTTTCTGCTGTTATAGATGTGGTCCAGCCGCGGTGGTTGCAAATTTCCTCGTAACGCTTCACTATACTTGCCAACAATCAAGCCAATCAATCTGTGATCAAAAGCTTGGATTGCAGCCTATTTTTAGAGTTGTAGGCTTGGATTGTAGACCTGTTAAATAGCCGATAGGTACATTGAACTGAAGATTGATTGTTATATAGCTCAATAGGAAGAGATCTGTCTCTGTTAGTCTCCTCTGACTACAAGGCGTGCCTTGCACTTAATAAATTAATAATACAATCAACTTGTACGTGTATACCTACATACATTTCAAAATCTAAGAACCTGTTAGTCTAATTAAGGCATAGGGTACTTCTCTCTATAATTCTATCTTTTGATAGCTTGCTGAATAGTTGCGTTCTGCTTCTTTAAATAGCTTTCCTATTAGGTGTTCTTTAAGCTTAGTCTTATAAGTTAGTAGAGGTAGGAGCTAACTGCGGTGTAGCTTAATGCCTAAGGTAAGTAGCCTCTTTACCTTAGCCTTGTCAACTACTTCTCCTTTATGTTGACTAAAATTTCTAGCCTAAGTTCCTGCTATAAAGGCAGCTGCCTATAGGACAGTCTTGGATAAGCATAACTGTATTAATCCTATTACCTTGTTTAGGGTCAATAATATAGCCAGCAATGCAGCTAGTAGTAGTAGTAGTAGTAATAGTAGAGGTGTTAGGTATATGCATATAATCTTCCTTCCTTAGTAATAGCTAGGTAGATTAGTCTCTTCTTAACCTGTTAAGTCTTTAGTAGTGTTATCTTTAAAGAATAATTTAACCTCTAGATTAGTTAGTAGTGTTAGAAGCTCTATAGTCTTAATATAATTTGCAATATCTTCTAGTGTGCTGTGCATAAGGTTGTCTATTACGTTCTTAGTCTTGCAATTAAATACTAAGTGCGTATTAAACACAACATTGCGTATGTAAGAGGTTAGACCTCTGCTATCCTTAGTGGAGTCACTTCGGTTTAATAGAACAACATAGAACATCGTGGAAGAACATAGAACATTATAGAATGTCCTAGAATATTATAGAATGTCCTAGAATATTATAGAATGTCCTAGAATGTTATGGAATGTCTAGGAACTAGCTAGAACAAGATATATTCTTCTAACAGCTAATAAATGCTAAGGTATGTAGAAACTTATTAGATATTAGGGGTGCTGTGAGGCTACTAACAAAGAATAAAATAGGAATATTAAGAGTGCTATAAGGCTACTAATAAAGAATGAAATAGAAAGAGGTGTGTTAGACATTAAGGGTGCTATAAGGCTACTAACAAAGAATAAAACAGAAGAGGTTAGCATAAGCGCCTTAGCACATTAGTATAAGATCTAATACAAGGTTAAACTCTGCTAGAGAAGAAGATAAACATTATTAATTCATCTTATCTATTATTAGGTTCTAATACCTTATCAAATCTAACAATTAAGAGTCTTACTGCCTTCACTAAGGCTACCTACTAAAAAGCTATTCAACAACTACACTATGTCTCTTATTAACTAACGCGATGCAACTGTTATCCTTAGCAACTAGTATAACTAGACTACTTAGCTTACTTAAGTCAAAGCGCGCTGCGCTACCTACAACATCTAGGATAATGTAAAGGAAGAAGAACTAGTCCTATTCCTAATTAAGCTAATTATGCTAGACCTGCCTAAACTATCCTAGTACAGTGCTGCAGCTAGAATTAAGGAGGCAACACGCCTATCTATGTTATTAATCTAAGGCTAGAAAGCCTACAAGAAGGATATAGACTACTATAAGACCCTTACTAAGAGATATAAGCTTAATCTCTACTAATATAATACTTAACAGAAGAGTATTTAGCATGTTACCTAGCTAATCCAATTAATAGTTGCGCTCTACCTCTAACGCACATGCTGCCCACTAGAACAGTTACTGCGCTAGTGGCTTGCTAACCTTAAGCTTACTGCTAGGGTTAATAATCGCCTTAAAAAGGAACGCACACGCGAACGCTACTACACTGCCCTTAAGCTAATACGCAATACACACAATTAGGATACATAGCTAGCGGAATATAATTAAGCATTATTAGATGCAATAGTGCATAGAGTGTCTAAGGTACATAATATTAATAATATTACTAAAGACTTTCTGCAGGCTGTAAACAAGGTAGCACCTATATAGGCTGCAACCTTCTAAGATACTAGAAGGTTCAATCCTCTTATAACAAGAAAGAAGATAATAAAACGCTTCTAGGAATATATAAGTCTACATTATCCGCTAAAACTAGTGAATAAAAAGCAGGCATTTATTGCTGTAGCTAATAACTCCTTATTTCTCGCTAATAGTAGTGCAACTACCTAGGATAGCTAGAGGGACGCCTCTGCAGCTATAGAAAGTGCGCTATTTAAAACCTATAGAAGAACCTATAGTAGAAGAAGGCAAGGAAATCAATCCTCCTCTTAATTAAGAAAAAGATTATCTAAACATAAGGCATCACAATCTAGAAAGAAATGCCTAGCATGTAAGCAAGCCTATAGGATTAAGGATTGCTAGTACATTAATAATAGCCAAGCACTAGAATAGTGGCAAGCAAATGCTACTATGCGCTCTCTTATTAAGTATAAGCGTAAGCATAACCCTACTCTTTAAGGAGCACTACGAGGCATAAGCAGAACTAAGCCTTAAACCCTAACTGTTAAGAGATCAGACTCCTAGACACTAATTATCTAGGACATCTCTAATAACAATCAACAATAACTAGAAGGTTAGTAAATCACCGCAATTTGTTAGATATCAGGGGTGCTGTAAGGCTACTAACACTAAAAGAAACAGGAGGGGCGGGCACAAGCGCCTTGGCACACTAGTACTAGATCTAACACCTAGTTAAACTCCGCACTTAACTAGGGAAGACCACAACAGAAGATTATCATCATTAATTCATCTTATCTATTATCGGGTTCTAATACCTTATCAAATCTAACACAATTACTAAGGCCTTATTCTAAGTTAGTAGCAATTAAGGTTATTCTTTAAAACACTCCTTTATTCTAGACTTAGGATTAACCTGCTATATCACTAACAACCTAGAGCGCATCTATAATAATAGACTATGTACACCTAGCGACTTTATATAGGCAGGCAACTCTTAACTCTAGATTATAGGGTATAGTTCACTAGACCTATCCCTAACTAACTAGAGCAGAACAACTAAGCTTATCCTTTATAATGTTGCTATCTGTCTAGACATCCTATGCAACCTAGTATTATTCCGCCTTCTTAGGTAGCTAGGCATATAGTGGGAAACTAAGCATAAATTTACTACACTTAGGAGACTAGATAGATCTATTCTAGGAAGGCTCACTAAGCTTTATAGCTAATAGGTGTTAGAACACTACTTAACTATTAACTTAGCCTTCTACACAACAAACTTAAGAACACTAAGAGTATTACAAAGATTCTTAGCTATTACCTAGTATAAGCGCTTAGGCTATCTAAGCCTAGCAGCTATTAAGCACCTTGTTTAGCAAGCTAAGAAAGAGAGTGCGCATTAAAGGCATCACTACAGTTAAGTGCAACTTATATAGCAAAGCTAAAGCTAAGCGCTAAATACGCCGCGCACCACGCAACAATAACCTAGGACTAGGAGAAAGACTAGCTATTAACTTCCACTTCTATAAGGACTAGAGCATTACTAAGAAGAAGAGTTAAATGCTTATTATCTGTAGGTTCTCTAGACTCTAATAGAACATGTACTTTACGGACAACAGAACTGCAAATTCTATTATTAACAAACTTAGGATCTTCTTTACCTTTCTTAGGATCTATTTTAATATTACTATTAAGATTATTAAAGTAGATAATAAGATCACCACTGTCAAACTACGAGTTTAGCGCTAGTTTAACTCTAAAGGGATTATTATTAAGCCTTTAGCTCCTAATACTTAAGCCTAGAATAGAGGTACTAAACGCTTAGGGGGTAGGGTGTAAACAAGGAGAAGGCACGCGCTATAAGACTAGATGCTAACCTCTCCTAGGAAATGTAGCCTAAAATCACTAGAGCAGCAGTTTATGTTAGGAATAGGTAGTTAGAGAGCGGTCGAGTAGGCATAGATTAGGTAGAAGAGGTCGAAGGTTAATATATTCCCCTTGTGTGTGTAATAAGACGAATCGCTGTCCTCTAGATAGCTCTTCGCTCCCGCGCTATATACCGAGGGGTAAGGTTATGTAGTCTTATCCTTTATTAACCCTCTATAAGCTAGTCCTAATAATATCCCCCTTGTTAGGGATAGTCAACTTAACTATAGAAACTTCTTACACGGGTCGTCCTGCGCAAGGGTAGATACTATCTAAGTCCGCTATTTTAAGCTATATTAGCCTAGGGCGATTTTGTTTTAAGAATCTGCCTTCACCTAGTGAGAGACCTAGGCACGAATCTCTCTTACCTTAGAAATTGCCTTATTGCTAGCGCGTTCGAGCGTTTGCAAACGGCTATAAAAATAAGCCCTTAGCTTATTTTAACGATCACTCCTACACCTCACTCTACTTTCCGCGTGTAAGTAATCCTCTATCTAGGGAATTCTAAGATCGAAATTCTAGAGCCTAACTAGATTAGAACGACGTTATATAGCGCGTTCTAGCACGTTCTAGCGGGGTTAGGCTT
>MU006239.1:294030-398453 GCA_010093685.1 Ophiobolus disseminans | reverse complement strand
TATCTAGGGAATTCTAAGATCGAAATTCTAGAGCCTAACTAGATTAGAACGACGTTATATAGCGCGTTCTAGCACGTTCTAGCGGGGTTAGGCTTATTATAGGCTAAAGTGGCCGTTATTGTAGTAACCTAGAACTAACTTTTATTTCTAGGCACAACACGACTTTCTGCTCTACGACCTTATCCGCTCTTACTACTATTCGCATCCCGCCCCGCATTACGCGCCTTGCCGCTATAACACGTACTATTGTCGACAATAGATAGGAAGACCTTAACAACTATAGCGCCTGTACCGCTTATCCCTGCATAAGGTGCTAAGATAGCTTTGTTAACAGCAACCTCGAGTTTAATAGCTGTATAGGGTGCCGTATGCCCGTAATCACCGACAAGAATAACAACAAGCTTACTTAGAAGGAGTTCTAAGGCAAGACTAGAAAGAGTAACGTAGTCTAGTTCCTTCGGTGCGAACGCTGCCTAGCTAAGGGCGCAGACTGCTTTCTAGTAAGTGATTTGCCTAATTTAGCATATCTAGGCGCTTTCTAGCGCAATCTAGGCTATGTTAACGCATCTAGCCTCCTAAGGGCTACGAGAAGCAGTACCGGCGCCTAGAGGAGCTAATAGTGACAGCTGAGACCGCGGAGACAACAGTCACTCGCCGTCCTAACCCTACTAAGCCTTAGGGAGAGAATATCACTAAGAAGACACACAAGCGGGCCCTAGAGCGATCTTAGAACTGCGCTGCGTTTATTGCGTATGCTAGCAAGGTGTTCTGCACTGTTTCTAGGTAAGCTTTTTTATTTTTTGTCTACAGGATTTAGCTAATCTCTTAGAGTCTAGTTAAGCCCTACGCTGTCTATCTAACCGCTTACAGCGGCGCTATTGAGCTTAAAGACAATACTTACTCTAGAGTTATTGTTAAATATCGCGACAGGACTATTGCAGGTTAGGCTAGCGCCGCTAGCAAGAAGAAGCGCGCACTTAAGGAGGCCGAGGCTAGCACTAACAAGAACACTCCTAAGATGCCTAAGAAGCGCGTAAGTTATTCTATTCTAGCACAATCTAGCACGATCTAGCGTAACTAAGCTAACTCTAGCCTATAGAAGAGCCGCTATAGTGCTACTAAGTAGGCAGGTGCCACTTTAAGTCCGGCTAGTGCGCCCTCGTCCACTAGGTCTAACAACGACCGCGTCGCTGCTAATCTCGCCGCAAAAGCTGTCGCTGACTCCTAAGAGGCCTACTTAAACCTGTCTAAGGGCGAGAAATCCGCCTACACCCATCGCTATGGCAATCCTTTCGACCTGTTGCTGCTAGGCGAGACTCCTAAGGCTAAGGGCAAGAGTAGGAGCAAGACGAGAAAATAAGTAATGTTTAGAGTTAGTTAGGAAGAGAGATAATAAGAATACCCTAGAATAGATAGATATAGGCTAGACTACCTAGCAAGGGCCGTAGATAGGGCCTTTAGTGCCTTCGGCGGTCGCCCTAGCAAGAAACGATTCCTCTTGCTATATATTGTTCCTATGTCTCTGTAATTGTGATATTATATCCTGTTCTGCAGTATTCCCTTCTACGCTCGTATAAGTCGGTCTGGAATGTGCTATTTGTGTCCTAATTTGCTATAACTAGCTTATTCTAGGTTATTCTAGCACAATCTAGCACGTCCTAGCGCGTCTTAATATAATCTAGGTCGTATTGTCCGCTGCTATAATAGTGTAACCTATGCTGTTAAACACCTTCTAAAACCTCGTAGGAAAAAGGTAAGGTAAAGGTAATAGGTTTTACATAGCTTATAATGTTCTAACGTTATCCCTCTTGTTTTTTAGGGGTTGACCTCGACGCTTTAGTAGACCTTCCTGCTTCTTTTTGCGCTTTAAGAGGATACCTTTTCTCTTCTAGAATTCTTAGAGCGTATTTGCGGAGATTGACACTCCCGGCTTCTAAGAGTTCTTCTTGTCTAGGTAATCCTTCTATTTGACGAGGTACTCCTACTTATCTTTCTTAGTCTTTCTCTAATTGAGGATTTTGTTAACCTTGTACACGTCGTCGCTGCATTTGCGCAACGTGTCTATAATAGGTATATCTAGATGTAGTACTAGACCTCGTAGGCTATATAGCTCTAGTAGTGAGGCATAAAACACTAGGTGAACGTCTTTTAGCCTAGGCATATCTACTTTAAACGCCGATGGCCTAATCTAGGCTACAATAGGCCCTAGTCCTATGTATTTCTAATCTAGCTTTCTTTTTAGCCTAGTAGACCGAATATAACGGTTGGATAGTAGCACTTTATTATTAATCTTAAACGGAATAGGTAGGCGTTTCTTGTTAGCGTACTTTTTCTAATACTTATTAGTAAGAAGGATTCTTCTCCTGCACTCTGCCTGTAATAAGATCACTTTAGCCGCTACTGCTATACCTAAGGGTGATTCTCCGTCACTAAGTGCCTAACTAGGCTAGTTTACGCTACGAGGGTCCAAACTGTAGTACGCGCAGAAAGGTATCGTCTTTGTAGTTGCGTGTACGCTGTTATTGTACGCGTACTCCGCTAATAAGATCTATAAAGCCTAGTCGTTCTATTCTAAGGTACAGAAGCACCTTAGATACTGCTCTAGCGTCTAATTCTGTCTTTCTGTCTAGCTATCTATCTCTAGGTAGTACGCGGAAGTGAGGACGCGCTTTAAGTCTAGGTAGTAGTTAAAGGTCTCCTAATGCTTCGCCTTTATTAAGAGGCTACAATCTAAGATAATCCTTACGGGTACTCTGTAAAGTCGTATAATCTCCCTTATCTAGGCCTGTGCTAGGTTAGTTCTATCCTAGTCGCAACGCGCTAGGATATAATAGGCTATCTTCGTAAGCCTGCACACAATTCCTATAATCGCGTTATATACTACTCTAGAGATCTTGCTTAGAGGAAGTTCGATAATAAAGTCGAACGTAACCTCCTTCTAAGCCCTTATTAGTAGTAGTAAGAGTGCTAGTGGACTGTATAGCTTGTGTTTTGCTGCAATAGATCTCTTGCAGCGCAAATAATTATTGCAATAGCTAGCTACGTTCTTTGCTATTCCTTTCTACGTATACTAGCGCGACACTTTCTCTAGTGTCTTTCTTGCACTAAAATAGCCCGCAAGCAGACTGTAATAGCACTCTTCGAGTGCGCGTGCCTTTTCTTTAGGCGTTAAAAGTTAGAGTTAGCTAGCGTTATCATTGTTGGCGCGAATTAGCTCTTTCTAGCCTAGATCCGTCTCTTCTTCCTCTATAGAGCTCTCTAAGGTCGTGTCCGTGTCTTCTTCGACTCCTTTAGCTGTCGGCGAAGCTGGTAGCGTTTTTTCGATCTCCTAGAACTCTTTCTAGGCCTCGTCGACCTCCGTCGTCGTTTCCGACCTAGTTTTGGCTCTAGTAGCGACTGCGTTGATTAAAACAGCTCTACTTTTACTTCCCTTTAAGATAAGATCTCTTAATAGTTCTACGAACACCTAGTTGTACTTCTAAGCTAGCTTCTATAGCTCTCTTATGTAGTCTAGGCGTCGTAATAGCCTATCTGCTAGGTTAGTAGCTTCTAGTTAGTAGTTAAGGACGAAATCGTACTTAGTAAGAGCAAGGTATAATTAGACTTGTTTGTAGTTAAGAGTCTTTGTCTCTATAAACTACTTAAGGTTATAATAATCTGTTAAGATCTTAAAGTAGATACCTTAGAGATAATAACGCTAATGTTCTAGACTTTTAACTATCGCAAGCAACTCTTAGTTATACGTGTTGTAGTTGTACTTAGCTTAGATTATCTTGCGCGAGTAGAAGTTAATTAGGCGCTACTAGGACGTTCTAGCCTTCTGTAGCACTTTCTAGCTCAAAATGCCCGAAATTGCACCGCCTGAGGCATTAACCTCTACTTTGGTTTTCCTATCTCTCTTAAAGTGAGCGAGTATAGGTACTTAGAGAAACGCATCTTTCAAAACTTAGAAGGATCTCTCCTCTTCTGCACCTAAATTGATAGGCTAGCTCTTCTTCTTTCTTTGTGCATAGCCGCCTCTAGCTGAATTTAGCGCTTTCTAGGTTATTTTAGTTAATAGAAGCGCTAGTTTAGAGAATCCAGTAATAAATCTGCGGTAGTAGTTTATAAAGCTAATAAACACTCGGATATCTCTAACTGTGCGAGGCATTAGCCACTCTAAAATTGTCTTAACTTAGTTCTAGTCAATGCTAATTCCTTTGGAACTAATAATATAGCCTAGGTACTCTATGCGCTAAGTGTGCCACTCGCACTTTAAAAGCTTTAAAAATAGCTTCGCCTTACGCAGTCTCTGTAGTACTTCCTTAACGTGTCCTACGTGTTCTTTCTCTATATCGGAGAAGATAAGGATATCGTCTAGGTAGACGATACATGTAATATCCACTAGTCCCACTAAAGCCTTATTAATGTAGGCTTAGAATTGGGCAGGTGCGTTTATTAAGCCAAACGGCATCACTATATACTTGTAATAACCGTACCTTATCTTAAAGGCGGTCTTCTACTCGTCTCCCTTCTTAATTTAGACTCTATAATATGCTTTACAGACGTCTAACTTCGTATAGAACCTTACTTGCGCTAAGCGTTCTAGTAACTCTGCAATTAGAGGCAATAGATAACGATTCTTTACAGTAATCTTGTTTAGGCCTTAATAATCTACGCAAAGTCTTAGGCTACTATTCTTCTTCTTAACGAAGAGTATTAGTGCTTCTACTAGTAACTTTAATCGCTAGATCTATCCTCGTGCTATGTACTCCGCTAGATACTTCTAGAGAACCTCTAGCTCGGTCGATAAGAGATTGTACAGTAGCTAATAGAGCGGTTGCGTATTATCTTGCAACTAAATGTGTAGATTGTAGGAAGAGTGCTTAGTAAGTTCTAAAGCTCCTTCTTCTAAGCTAATATCCGCATACTTAGCGTATTGTGGCGGCAACTAGCTTATAGTAACTTCTTCTAACCTATTCTAGTCTATAAAGCTTACTAAGCACGCATATACGTCTAACATAGAATCGCGCATGCTCTTGTTAAAGAACTTAGCGTCTTTAACACTAACTTAACAGAACGGCTCCTTGTCTTTGTTCTTATTCCCTCTGAACAGCATACGCTAGGAGGCGTAGTTTAGCTTTAGGTTGTTAGCATTAATCTAAGGCAGTCCTAAGTAGATCTTGTACTTATTTAAGTCCGTAACGACAAATAGGGTGCGATGTATCTGCACGTGTTCTCTTCTATTAGTAATAGCCACGTTAGCCGTAGTGGTTCTATATACTAGGATTTCTAACCTATTCGCGCTCTCGGCTAGTAATAATAGCAGAGACTCCACTGTTAACCCTTGCTCCTTAGCAAGTAGTGCCGACATAAGGTTTAGCTAGGAGCCACCGTTAATTAGAGCGTTAAATAGCGAGGATAACCCTAGAGTAACTCTAACTGTGAGCAACTTTAAGAGTGTTAGATACATCGCCTCACGAAGTGTTTGTAGCTCCTTGTGCTCCTGCGTAAGAGCGATGTAGGTAAGAAGGTAGAAGCCTAAGCCTTCTGCCTCTTCTCTTTTCCTAACTTCTCTTCCCGTAGGTCTGCACCCGCTTTTAGGGCTTCTCGCATCCGAAGGCCTTGTGCCTAGGTTCCCCGCACCTATAACAGGTGATTAGTTGCTTAGGTGCGGTAACGTCGGCCTTTACGGGCCTTTTTGCGCCTAGTTGCGCCGCTTTAGCCTTCTTAGCCTTTTTAGGGGGTTTTGCGTTCCTCTCTAGCTCCTTAGAGCCTAAGCGATAGCGTTGCGCTTTGTCCTTAGGCCTTGTGTCTTTTAAGTCCCTTAACAAGGTTAACCTCTAATAGATAATGTTAGCTTATTCCTTAATTATTAGAATTGTCGTTCTTATCATAAGTGGAAGCCGCTTAACGTCTCTTTAGATCTCTAGACGTAGTGCTGCTATATATTCGATCGTTTGTAGCTCTAGTGTAATAGAAGAACCTAGTTCTTCCTAGAGTGGCCGCAAATAATCTAGTAACTTAGTAGGTGACTAGCCTTAACGCTGTCTACAGTGCTTAATCTGCTTATAGGCCCGTCTTCGCCGCTCCTAGGGCGTTCTAAGTGAATTAAGCATTACTTGCTTTAATCCTGCCTAAGTTAGGATCTATAAGGGTGAGGCTCGCTCCTTAACTATGCAGTAGGCTCCCTAGAGTGTCTTTAGTAGTTCTAAAATGTACATTACCCTAAAATCCACCTTTTATTGCTCTATTACAAAGTTAATAGGTGATTAAATAAAATAACTCTAACAATCGCGCTCCTAATAGTTATACTTAGCTTAGTTATGCTTTGCAAACTAAGTTAGGGGTTATAGGTGTAGTAAGGACGCTAAGGGCGTAATAAGAGCTAGTATAGCTCGTGTTAGCTCTTCTAATGCTATCCTTACTGCATTAAGGTCTTCTGCCTTATAGCGCGCCTGTATTTCCCTTAATCGTCGGAGTTTCTCGCGATTGCGCATGTTCTTAAACTATACCTGCTCTACTGCTAGTTCTTGTTCCAATTCATTAAGTTCTAGTAAAGGTTAGCGCGGATTAGGTCGTAGTGGCGCAGACTAGCGCCTATAGCTATCTTCTTCGTCCTGTTGTTGCTCTTCCTTCTTAGCTAGGTCGTCTGCGGGTGTTAGGCCCCTTACAGAGTTATTTAGATCTAGAGATCCTTGTGGTGTGTAGTGTGATAAAGAAGCGCCTTCTTAAGAGGGAGGTTCTTCCTCCGCATTACCTTCCCTCTGTTGTTTGCGATGGGTACCCGCTATAACGACAGTTGCACTACTTAAGGGCTCTTAAGAGGAGAGTGATTTAAATATTAGGAATAGGTAGTTAGAGAGCGGTCGAGTACGCATAGATTAGGCAGCAGAGGTTAAAGGTTAATATATTCCCCTTGTGTGTGTAATAAGACGAATTGCTGTCCTCTAGACAGCTCTTCGCTCCCGCGCTATATACCGCGGGGTAAGGTTATGTAGTCTTATCCTTTATCAACCCCCTATAGGCTAGTCCTAACAATTTACCTTTACAATAGAACGCTAAACTACACTAATAACTAGAAGACACTATATAAGACCTTCTTTACTAGGATTGCTTTCTTAAATAGAATTGTTACCAAACTCCGCAAACTAAACCTTACTTATCTTAAAGCATATAGATGCAAGGCCTTTGCAATAACTAATAATACTTATAGAGGGAAATTACGCCTCTAACGCTAAGACCTAAAGGCTTAGGTTAGCTACCTAGTTGGATATAGATTATCCAACATCTATCGCATCTAGGTACTACCTATAGCTAAGGTTATTAGCACACGCGATGTTGTGTTTAATAAGCACTTAGTATTTAATAGCAAGACTAAGGACCTAATAGACAACCTTATGCACAGCACACTAGAAGAGATTGCAACTTATATTAAGACTATAGAGCTTCTAACACTACTAACTAATCTAGAGGTTAAATTCTTCTTTAAGGATAACACTACTGAAGACTCAACAGCTTAAGAAGAGACTAATCTACCTAGCTATTACTAAGGAAGGAAGATTATAGGCATATACCTAACACCTCAACTATTACTACTACTACTAGCTGCATTGCTAGCTACAATGTTAACCCTAAATAAGGCAACAGGATTAACGTAGTTATGCTTATCTAAGACTGTCCTATAGGCAGCTGCCTTTATAGCAGGAACTTAGGCTAGACATGTTAGTTAACATAAAGGAGAAGTGGTTAACAAGGCTAAGGTAAAGAGGCTGCTTGCCTTAGGCATCAAGCTACACCGTAGTTAGCTCCTACCTCTACTAACTTATAAGACTAAGCTTAAAGAACACCTAATAGGAGAGCTGTTTAAAGAAGCAGAACGCGACTATTTAGCAAGCTATCAAAAGATAGAATTATAGAGAGAAGTATCCTATGCCTTAATTAGACTAACAGGTCACTAGGTCCTAGACTGCATGTAGGTATACACCTACAAGTTTAACAAGGATTATTAATTTATTAAGTGCAAGGCGCGCCTTGTAGTCAGAGGAGACTAACAAAGACAGATCTCTTCCTAAGACACCTATGCAGCTACCCTAGCTAGCAGATTATTTCGCATGCTTATAGCAATTGCAGCTAAGCACAACCTAGAACTTAAGCAATATAACATTACAAACGCATTTGTTTATGCTACTATAGATAGGGAAATCTACATAAGGATGCCTAAAGGATACTAGAAGACAGGTATTATTCTTAAGGTTTAGAAGGCCTTGTATAGATTGCGCATCTTACCTATGCTCTAACAGAAGGAGTTTACAATAACTCTTAAAGACCTTAGCTTTATACGCGTCCCTTACAAGCCTTGCTGCATAATTAAGAACAGCATTATTATCTTCTTTTATATAGATAATATTATCCTAGCTTATGCCAAACACAAGACTAAGAAAGTACAACAAGCTATCTAACTCTTATAGGACAAGTGTACTATAACTAGAGGAGAAGATCTCTAGTAGTTCCTAGGAGTAGAGGTAATTAGAGACAGGACAGAAGGACTTATCTATCTCTTACAAGCTGCCTATGTGGATAAAATTCACAGGCTAGTAGATAAGCATAAGCTACGATATAATACACCTATAAGTTCTATTAAACTTAAGCCCTTAAACTTACTATCAACACCTACTGAGATTAACAGATACTAACGCAAAATTAGGTTACTACTCTTTGCTGCAGTCACCACTAGACTAGACATCGCTTTTGCTACCTCACGCTTAGCACGCTTCCTCTTAAACCCCTCCTAAGAGCATTACAATGCCGCAGACCGCGTCCTTCTATACCTATTAGATACAAGGTGGCTAGCACTTTAGCCCAGAGGAGGAGACACTCTTTAAGTAGCTAGTAATGCATTATTTGCAGACAACACAAAAGACAGGAAAAGCTCTTAAGGCTATGCAATTAAGCTCTTTAATAGCCTTATTGCCTAGAGAGCTAGTAAGCAAGACACTGTTACTACATCCACCACTAAGGTAGAACTCCTAGCCCTATCCTAAGTAGCTAAGGAAGCTCTCTTCACATCGCACCTACTTAAAGAGCTCTAAATCTAGCTTCTATCTAATACAATTACAATTTATTGCGATAATATATAGACTATTAGACTAGTTACAAAAGAGATATTAGAGCTTTAAACAAAGCTTAGGCATGTAGACATCTATAACTACTAGATAAGATAGAAGGTTGCAAGTAGAAAGATTACTGTACAATACATTTAATTATTAGAAATAATAGCGGTTAGCTTTACTAAGGTGTTGCTAGGCAACAAGTGGCTAAACTTCCTTTATTAAGTTAGATTAGTTAAGGTATCACTATACAAGGTGACTAAGAAGGCATTATTAGAAGAACTTTAAGCAAAACTTAAGAACCTTATTATTACCTAAGGTTACTAGCTTGCAAATACATCTAAGCTAAGAGAGTGTATTAGATATTAGGGGTGCTGTGAGGCTACTAACAAAGAATAAAATAGGAATATTAAGGGTGCTGTAAGGCTACTAATAAAGAATAAAATAGAAAGAGGTGTGTTAGATATTAAGAGTGCTGTAAGGCTACTAACAAAGAATAAAACAGAAGGGGTTAGCACAAGCGCCTTAGCACATTAGTATAAGATCTAACACTAGGTTAAACTCTGCTAGGGAAGAAGATAAACATTATTAATTTATCTTATCTATTATTAGATTCTAATACCTTATCAAATCTAACAAAACTTCTAGAAGCTAGCAGTCTACTATAAAGTTAGCCTGCTCTCTAGCTCTAGATAGACTCTATCAAATTTATTATAGTTAAACCTAGCCTTCCTGCTGTCTTTAGCCTAGCCCCTTATATTTAAATTCGATCTACTACTTAAGTAGCTAGTGTAGCTATCCCCTAGTGCTCTACAACGGAATTACGAGAGTAATACAACGGAACAATTGCGAGAGCAATATAACGGAATACAAGAACGCTACTACAGGGACCTCTACGGTTAAACACCTGCATGAGCATGTAACAAATACATTAGACATTAACGGAATTATTAGATATTAACGGAATTATTAGACATTAATGGAATTATTAGACATTAACGGAATTATTAGACATTAACGGAATCATTGGACACTAACGGAGCTACTAGGCATTAACGGAAATATTGATTATTACTAGAATCACTAGAATTACCGGACACAATAGAACATACTATAGAAGAACCTAAGCAAATAGCTAATAGCAGCAACGCTGCAAATGCTCCTCTAACTATAGAGTAAACCTTCTATGCTTTTATGCAGCAAATAGTTTAAAGCAACGCTATTAATTAACAGACTATGCAAGGCCTCTAGAATACTCTGCAACAAAGCCTTAATGCACTCTAGTCTAAGAAAAGGAAGGAGAAACTGCTACAGCTCTTAGAGTTTAATAGAACACGCTCTAAATAGAATAGATAAGAAATTAAAGCAAGAAACAAAATTAAGACTAATAGCAGAAGTATTAGGTTAGACATAGATTAGCTGCGATACATCTTTGCTAGACTACGCAGCAATGCCTAGAATATGTGCTTAGCTTTTGTTAGAGCTAAGAAAGAGGAGGATCATAGTTTAGGCTCCTAACTACTAGATTATTTAGCTAGCAGATACAGCGACCCTAACCAACAGAAGAAAGCCCTATCTAACGTCTACTCTATTAAGCAGAAAGTGCATAAGCCTTTTGCCCGGTTCCTGCCACGCTTTGAGACCGAGCTAGCAAACGCTAGAGCATTATTATTTAATGACACTATCAAGATCTCACTCCTAGAGAATGCTATAAGCTATGCTATACAGGAGAGACTAGTTAGCGTCTTTCTAGTCCCTACTAAGTATAGAGGATTTACCTCTCTACTTTAGACTATTAGGTGAAGACTAGATGCAATTAAAGCACTATAGAAAGGACAAGCGTAATAAAGCTATATGCAGCAAGATAGCTCTAAAGAAGCAATAGATTAGGAACCTACACACACTTATGCTGCTTAATCCCTAGGAAATTAACGTGCTAAGTAGGTGAGCAAGAATAAGATTTAGAGACGTAGGAACAACCGCTTGTGTATATGCTGTGGAGCTTCTAGACACATTATTAGCTCTTGCTCTTATGCTCCTACACGTCGCCTATCCCCTACTGTTGTTGCAACTACAAAGATTACTAAAAGACCTTAGCTAGAAGAGATTAATTCCGAGTTAGAAAAAGAGTAGCTCCTGTTTAAAGTCACTAACAGGAGCACAAGGAGAAGGCTTTAAGAATAAAGCAAGACTAGCGCTTATTTTAACCTTATATAATAGCAAAACCACTTACTATACACATGTTAATAAACTAAACTTATTATGCATCTACTATACTAGATTTTAGTTGCCCTTGTAAGTGCCTAGTTTAATTAAAAAGCTAAATTCTAGTGCATTAATCTACCTACACCTAGGACCCTTTAAGGAGTAGAAGGAACTCGAATTATTAGGCAAGCCTGCTACTTTACATATAATATTAAGGGATACACACGCACTATATAGGGATACATAGTAGAAAACACCTACCTTAGTTTTAATATCCTACTTAGACGCTTCTAGTTTAATATGCATAATGTTACTATTGCACTAGCAAGAAGGTCTATCTACATCTACTTAGAAAGAACCCGCATCTACCTTAGCAGCAAAGAAGAGGAACTACTACTCTAACCTACTCTTTATAAGATCTCTGCAATTGCTATGCAAAGATACATCTAAGCTTCTAAGAAGGATAAGTCTATTAGTATTTTTGCAGCTTCTTTAGTCGACATTTAGAAGGCTTTAGCCCCTAAAGCCTAGCTAAGCCTAGAACAAATTAAGGACTTGTTGCCTTTAAGCTACCGCTATTAGCTACCAGTCTTTAATCCTAATTAGGCTGCTAAGCTTCTACTACACCGCTAAGGAGTTAACCACCGCATTAAGCTTATTAAAGAAGATAGGAAAAGTCTACAAATACTATAAGGACCTCTCTACAATATATCTAGGAATAAGTTGCTAGTACTACGCAAAGAACTTACATTACTACTAGACAAGGGATTTATTAGGGTAAGTAGCTCTTCTACTGCAGCACTAGTTCTCTTTGCAAAGAAACCTAGTAGCGGCCTACGTATGTGCATTGACTACAGAGCACTTAATGCAATTACTAAGAAAGACCGCTACTCTCTTCTACTTATCTACAAGACGTTGAACAATATCTGCAAGGCTAAGTAGTATACTAAACTAGATGTTATTGCAGCCTTTTACAAGATACGCATTTAAGAAGAAGATAAATAGCTTACTACTTTCTAGACCCGCTTTAGACTCTATAAATAGCTTGTCACTCCTTTTAGCATAGTTAGCTCTCCTAGCACCTTTCAGCGCTACATTAACTAGGTTTTACGTCGCTTTCTAGATAACTTTGTATCTGCTTACCTAGATAACGTTCTTATATACACTAATAGCTCACTTTAAGAACAATGCATCTATGTTAATAAAGTCCTAGACGCTCTTAAGGATACTAGCCTTTAACTAGATATTAATAAATGCGAATTTGAAGTCAAGACTTCTAAGTATCTAGACTTTATTATTAATGCAGAAAATGGACTGTGCATAGACCCTAAGAAGATTAAAGCTATTACTAACTAGAGAGCCCCTACATTAGTGAAAGGAGTCCGCAGTTTCCTAGGATTTGCTAACTTCTACTAGCGCTTTATTTAGGACTTTGCTAACATTGCAGCACCTCTTACCTAGCTTACTAGGGACGTTAGCTAGCGCTAGACATAATAAGAGCAAGAAGCCTTTAATAAGCTTAAGGCTGTCTTTGTTAGCGAGCCTGTTGTAGCGCATTTCTATCTAGACCGGAAAACAGTAGTTAAAACAGACTCCTCTAGCTATGCTATAGGTAGCATCCTCTCTTAGTATGATGACAAGGGAATACTTAGGCCCTGCGCCTACTTTTTACGCAAGAACAACCCCTATAAATGCAACTATAAAATCTATAATAAGGAAATGCTAGCTATTATACGCTGCGTAGAATAATAGGATTCTAAATTCTAGACTATAGAGAAGTTTACTGTTCGCACTAACTACAAGAACCTAGAATACTTTACTAAACCTAGGGTGATTAATAAAAGGCAGATTAGATAGTCTATTCTCTTAGAACGCTACAACATCACGCTGCAATACTAGCCTAGGAAGCTAAATAAGAGAGTAGATGCCCTTTTAAGAAAGGAACAAGACCTACCTGCAGATGCAGAAGATACACGCCTTAAGCACTAGTATCAACAGCTTCTAAAACCTACTACTGCTAAAGAAGAGATAGATAACTCTATAGATGCTGTTACTTCCTTTACTAGCATAACTCTGCTAACTTATGCCTTTCCTACCTAGATTGAACCTATAGAACCTGCTGCTCTAGAGTAACTCTAGAAACAAGGTGTAAAGGAAGATCAAACCTATTGTACAGCACGCTAGTCTGTCCTAGGCTGGTAAATTGGGTCTCCACATCGGGAAGCTAAAACCGCAATATCTCTACGAGTACCCAACTAAATTAGACAATCTATAGTGGTTTTTGTAGCCCTAATGTAGCTCTATAGTTCCGTTATAAAACGTTTTGTGATAAATCTAGTACTGCAAAAGTTATTTAGGTACCCAAATCTGAAACATTGGGTCTCCACATAAAACTCCGAACCCAAATAGCTTTTGCGGTGTTTGATGTATAACAAAACACTATATCACAAGATTATAGATCTGCATTGATGCTACAAAACAAACTATAGATCATTTAATTTGGTTGAGTACTCGTAGAGATATTGCGGTTTTAGCTACCCGATGTACAGAACCAATTTACCAGCCTACTCTTAATAGATTATAGAAAGAGATTATTATCTTCCCACGATCTTACGGGCATAGAAGTTATATTTAATCATGCTATAATAACTGTTAGAGTATTCTCTACGCGTATATACTACCTTCTATAGATCTTGCGCTCTATAAGCGTATTAATAGCGTCTTATAGATAGCCTACTTTCTTTTATACTAATACTACTATACTATAAGCTATCTACTAAGCATCTTTACTTAGCTACCTTATCTACTTATCTAGTAAACTTACTAGAGACCTCTAATAGTTTTATATACAATTTTAGACTAATATAGATTATATCTCTATTATGTAGGCGTAGCGTAGTATTTTTATTTTCTAGGTAATAGTGTCTAGTATAGATAGTATTAGCGTATATAGCTATATATCGAGTTTTAGCAATATTACATTAGAGTTATATAGAATTAGCTTAGCGCTTTAAAATCTTGCGTAGATATTCTTTACTATAAACCTCTTCTTAAAAGTAGATTATAAGGCTAGTAGAAAGATATCTTTATTAACATAGTAGATACAGCTACGTGCTAAGAGCAAGATTCTATTACTATAGTAGAACTTTAATAGCGAGTAGAGAATAATATTAAGTAGCTATAGTAGATATAATATAATAAGTAAGATAGTATATAGAGAGCGATACCTTTGCACTTCTTATAGTAGTTCTAGAATTCTATTAAGTAGTAGCTCTTATAGCTATTAATAACAAGCAGCTTAAATATTTTAGTAGAAAGTATTTTTATATAAGTGTTAAAGCGCTTAAGCTATACTAGCACGAGATTATTATTAATTCAGCTAATAGAAGAGACGCTAATTGCCTAATTATAGGATAGATTAGCGTACTAGACAGGGATAAAAATCTTGTCTATAACTTAAAGATAAGAAAGAGTAGAATAATACGCTCTATTATAGTAACACTTTATACTAGAGTAATCTACTTGCAATTACTAGGCTATAGTTTCTTCTATTTTATAGGTTTCTCTAAGTCTATAAGTATAAGCTAAGTGGTTATTTTATCTATTATAAAGCTAGACTTATTAAAATTCTATATGTCGGATCACATATATCAGTAGGTACGTAGGCTGCCTAACGCTGCCTAACGAGCCGACACGATCCTACTTCGGCTCTACTTGTGTCAGATCGGAGGGTTAATCAGATCGTGTAAAGATAAATAATGTTAATTAGTATTAATTATAATTAACAGTTGTGTATTGATTTGTGTGTCTTGTGTGTTCTCTCGAGGGGTCTCCTCTGCTTATCTTTATCTTTCTTATCCTAAGTCTGCGCTAGCAGTAATCTAGCACATAATTAGTTCTGCCGTCTCTAAGCGCCCTGCTAAAAGGCTAATCACATCTAATACACCCTCTTAGCTTAAACGTTAGGATTAAGCTAAACCTATAGTGCTACTATCTTCTGCGCGCTATTTGCTCAAAGGTCTAGGGCTTCTAATCGATTGTTTATCTATCCTATATCTGCTTCTAGCCTTTGTTGTTCTTCTATATCAATAAGTCCTATCTGTTGTAGGAACCTAGCCCACTAATTTGCTAGCAATAGCTTTGTAAGTCCGTTGGCGAGCATCTTGCTTGACTCTACGTAGATCACCTTAATCGACTTACTTTGAGCCTCTTGCCTAAGCTAGTAGTTATAGATATCGATATGCTGTAGCTTCGTGGTCAACTAGGAGATCTCTTCTAAGATTAATCGAATTGTTTGCGTGTTATCGCATTGTATAGTAATCGTTTAGTTAGCTAACTAAATTTGTAGCTTAGTAAGCAGCATCTAGATAAACATAGCCTCTTTCGCTACTTATAAGAGCGCAAGCAGTTTAGCTTCTATAGTTAACGTTGTGATCGTATTTTGTTTGTTCGCTCTCTATGCGATTAGTTCTCTAAACAGTTTAATTACGTATCCTTAGAAGCTCTTGCGATCTAGAGTATTGTCGGCAAATAAGGCATCGCTAGCAACAACTAGGTAATCTTCTCTACCTAGTTGCAGTGCAAGCGTTCGTGTACGGTTTAGGTATAGGATTACGCGATTAGTAGCTAACTAGTAATTAAGCCTAGGATTTGTAAGGAATCGTGCTAGACGTAATACTGCGAAGGCCGTGTTAGGTCTCGTGTTAACCGCTGCGAAGAGTAGTAATCTAATCTTGCGTTAGTAGAGGTTAATCTCTCTAGGAGTAGCGAAGCCCTCTTAGAGCAGCAATTCGGCTTTGATTATTAGTGTATCGCACTTAATAGAGTGATTGCTCACTAATTAGATAATCTTCTTAAGGTATACTAATTAGGAGATCTATATCTTTTGTTAGGATCGATCCCTAATTACCTCTATGCCTAAGAACTAATGTAGATTGTCTCTACCTATTATGCTGTACTTCTTTTTTATGTTCTTAACAGCTACTTGTGCTTTTGATCTACGGTTCTTGCTGTACATTACGATTATATCGTTAACGTAGAAGAATATAAAGATCTCTTAATAGATTATGCAACATAGCTCGTGTAGAACGGCAGTAAAGCTACGGCTTCTAAGGTATGTGGTAAAGTCTCGTTGCTAGAGTAGTAGCGAGATCTAGAGGCCGTAAAGGGCTTTGTTAAGCTTTAGGATTTTTCCGTGCTGCGCGTAGCTACGCGGCATTCTTATGTATACGAGTCGATCGATTAGAGCGTTTGCGAAAGCGTTAGTTACGTTATACTGCTTAAGTTTAAGATCAAAGCGAGCGGCAATTGCAAGCGCAATTTGAAAGGATTAGCCTGCTAGCGTAGCGGCGTAGGTCTTCTAAGCAGTGACGTTGCGTTGTTAATCGCCCTAAACGACTAAGCGCGCTTTGCACTTAACAAAACAATAATCCTTATTAATCTTATAGGTGTATACCTACATAGAATTAAGTGTCTAAGTGCCTATTAGTTGTGCTTCTTGCGTCGGGACTTCTAACTATAAGTTTAATTGCTTGTAACTTAAGACGTAATCCTCTTTAGCTTTCTTAAACAACTAGTAGAATAAGTGATTCTTCTTAAGTTAATTTAGGCTTAGTGCTAGCGGGAGCTCGCTCAAATAAGGCATGTAGCTATAGCCTTAGCCCTTAAGCAATCGATTAACCGCCGCACTATTAAGTTTCTTGTCGTTTAGTTGTTAAACTTTTCCTACTCTCGCACCTGCTATAAACGCTGCAGCCTATAGGTCTATCTAATTATGCTAGAGGCTCTCACTAACGGATTGTGATCCTATATCGGCACTGCGTAGATTAGGTCTCTTGCTGCAGCTCGCACTTAAGAGGTGATTAATCCTACGGTTTAGTAGCTGCGCAAGGGCGACGTTCTAACTCTTGAATTTAAGAGGATTATCTACCTACCTTAATTCCTGCGCTGTTATAAGGTTCGCTAAGAGGGCTACTAGTGGAGGCGTTAGCGGTAGTGAGGGGTAAGCTGCTCAAACCTTTCTTCCGCTATTATTATATTAATTAGGTGTTGATTCCTGTACTTGTCCTTCGTTAAAAGACTTATCTTTAAGGAACAACTGTGTTTCCTCTTGCTCGTTGTTGATCCCTAGGGGAAGCTCTACGGTCCTAATCTACGCCTCGATCTCTTTAAGAGTGCTGTGCATTAGGTTGTCTATAACATCTTTCTTATCTCTAGTAAAGATTAATTCCTTGTTAAATACAACGTTACGTGTAGTATTTACCTTAGACATAGTAGGAACCTATACACGAAAGATGTTTGTAGATCGATATCCGACTAGGTATCTAATCTATGCCTTAGGATCAAGTCGCTGTAGCTTGCTCTTACCTCGTTTTGTATTATCTGTTATTGCAAATACCTTGTACCTATATGCTCATAGGTGACCTTAGTGTAGCTTGCGCAGTAAGGTAACAATCCCGTTTTAGTAGGCGTTATAAGTGAAAAACTCTTCGTACAGTGATCTCTATCAATTCGCATATCGCGGTGTTCGATTATAGAGATATACAGCTGATTAAGAGATCTTAGGCTATAGTAGCTATAGCAGGTTAGCGTCGAGTCGCATTGCTCGTCCTTTCTCCTTAATTACACTCTCTAAGCGTTCTACTCTACTATTCTATAATTAGGTGTCTAGGGCGGAAGGCTCGACACAGATGCCTTAGGATTCTGCCTAACGAGCCACTTCTAGCTTAACTGTAACGATCTCGTTGTTAGTTTCGATGATCTTAATAGTAATATTAAACTAAGTCTTTATAAGGATTACAAAAGACTCAAGCGCCTTAATAATTAATCGCGCTGTTTAATCATCCTTGAAATAGTAGTCCTACATAAACCTAGTCACTTAATCTATAATTAGCATTTAGCTTTTCTCTTTCGTTAAGCTGTTAGCTTTATAATCGTGAAAGTCGAGTAAGACGCGTTCCCCTAGAGCCTTATTAATCCTGCGTAGCGTGCAGCGGATTAGCTGTTTAGCTTTTGCTCTTCTACAGGCGTCGCAGTCGACTATAAGTACTCTAGTAATCTTCACTCCCTTAGACTGTTGTACAAGATACTCGAGCGCGCTTAGTCCTAGGTGTCCTAATCTCTTATACTAGATTAGCGCTTATGCGCGTTGTCGTGGATTATAGCGCAGCTTTGCTGCTCTAGCGGCTATTGTTGCGTAGTTAGTGATCGGATTTGCTTCGATTACCTACTATCTATGCTGCTTAGTAAGATCGGCGATTAGACTATTAGTTTGTAACTGTTAAAGAACTGTTAGGTTATATTTAGTATCCTACTAGAGACCTTGCAAGCCGAGTATCCTAAAAGAGATAAGATTGCAGAGCAGATTAGGATAGTAGGCTACGTTCTTTAAGTGTAGTTAGCTTTAATTGCTGCCACTAGCTACTGTTAGGGTAACTAATCTATATACCTTAATCTATACTTGTAAGTTGCCTGCTAATAGGAAGTCTCCTTGCGTTGCTAGTCTTGTTCTAGTAAATCGACTAATATCGTTAGAGACGTAACATGTTAATCCGGAGTTAAGAATCTATAATCGTTGTAGAGGGTACGTAACCTAGCTAGCTTTAAACAAGGCCTTAATAAACGTGTAGTTAATCTCTCTAATTTTCTAACTATAGAGTTAGTCGTCTTGCTTAACTGTAGGGGTCGCTGTATGCGACTTCTTTATTAATAGGGTTTTAGATCGTGCTAGTCGCTTAACGCTGCGAATTGTTTCTTGCATAGATAGACTGTTGTCGATGCGTGATTAGACTTAATCTATTCTATCTTCTTAGAGTCGCCACTAAGTTAGTGCGTTGCCTAGGTGCGCGTACTAGCAGTCCTTGAGTGCGTGTCTTATATTGCATGCTTCGCACTTGCTTATAGTTTGTTGAATAGGGTTTGATCTAGTGGCTCTAGCAGCTACAATCTGCTTTTGGCCTTAGCGGCTCTTCCGCTTCTGCCTAGGATTGTCTAACCTGTTCTATAGAGCGTTAGTGTTCTACCTACAGCGGCTGCTCTAAAGGCTGCCTTTGCTGTCTTCGCTCTCGATAGGTAGAACAGCTGCATGTAGTCTCGGTATTCGCGGATTATGTCTTTAACCGTGATTAAGGGGTTTTTCAGCCTGTTAGCTGCAAATAATATCGTCTATTGTTCTAAGTGCTTAGCTGTAGCTTAGGTAAAGTCCTCCTTAATATACGTGTCTAGTTAGTACTTAGGTATTCTAACGGCTTTGCCCTCGGTTGTAGCGTGATCAACTTCCGTGAGCTATGTTTCCTAAGAGGCGATTATTCTAGGAGCCTTTATCGCGTTTCTGTACCGCTCTCGGGCTTCCTTAGTCTCGTCTCTAGCATTAATGCTAATAGTAGCTATTAGGTTAGTGATCTACTAATAATGTAATTGTCTTACTCTGCAGTAGTTTGTGTATAGGTAGTTATTAACCGTTCGCTGTATCTCCTGCGTAATCTTGTCGAACGTAGCTTGCTCTTGCGTGTACTTATAATCTTCTGCTTTATAGCAATCTATCTCTAGCTTATAGATCTCTAAATCTTCTTTGTACGATGCCTTCGCGTTCGTAGCGAGGTCTGTAGGTTAAGCAGGTATAAATAGTGCAATGTCGCTGTAAGCGTTAATCGCTTATTGCGCGGTAGCGTGCGCGTTAATCGCTTGTTGCGACGCTTAATAGTCGCTTAGTTAAGGTATTAGTAGCACCTCTAGTTTAGTGAGGGGTTAGATCGTAAGGTTTAGATCTATCTTTTCCTACACGCATAGGGAGTTAGCGCGCGTCTTAATCTAGCGCAGCTACTTAATCTAGTTTATGTGATTATTTAGGATCACTAAGAAGTATTGTAGAGGTAGTGTAGACATCCTTTTAATAGGTTACAGAGTTTTCTCGCGTTAGTTAGTTCTAATCCTCGTTTGGTTAAGGCAGTGAGACTCTTAATTGTTAGATCGGAGGGTTAATCAGATCGTGTAAAGATAAATAATGTTAATTAGTGTTAATTATAATTAATAGTTGTGTATTGATTGTGTGTCTTGTGCGTTCTCTCGAGGGGTCTCCTCTGCTTATCTTTATCTTCCTTATTCTAAGTCTGCGCTAGCAGTAATCTAGCACATGATTAGTTCTGCCGTCTCTAAGCGCCCTGCTAAAAGGCTGATTACATCTAACAAAGGCATAGGGAAGAAGAATGCTATGTACATAGACTTAGCTTTAGAAGAAGACGAAAGCAGCTAAGATAAACTACAAGCTATAGAGATAGCTTTACTAAGACAAAGCAACAAAAAGCGAACACGAGAACAACGCTCCCTAAAGTAACAATAGTAATAACTACTAGTATAGAATGCAGTTGTATCCTCTTAAAAGGCAAGATAGAAGTACCTTATTGCATAGGGAGTACAAGCCTTTAAAGAAGCTCTTTAAGTTGTTTAAGGCTAAAATATAGAAGCAGAAACAGCAACAAGAGACCTTATTGCTTAAGCTAGCCTAGTGTAGTAAGGTAAGGCAGAATTAGCTCTAGCAGTTACAAAAGAGCTAGCAAAGGAATTCTAAGCTTTTAAAGCACAGATTTTTAAAACTACAAATGCAGCTAGAAACACCCCTAAGTAAGCAAACCCTATAAAGAAGACATATGCAGAAGCTACAGGGAACACTGCAGCTACACACTAAAACAAGACCTCTCTTTTAGAAAGACCTACCTATACGTCGCTGCCTAGTAATTAGTAGTAGAACTATAAGAACAACAACAATAAGAGAAATACAGCTAAAGTAACTATAGCCTAATACAAGAAGAAGAGATAGATAAGAGACCTAGTACTACTAGTTAGCGAAGCAGAAGCTATAGCAGCAGAGGCAATTAATCCTCTAGCACAGGGAAATGCTATTAATACTGCGCTCTAAATAGTGTTAAACTCTATAGTAGTAGTTGCAAACATCCGCCGTACAGCAAAAAAGAATCTAATTCTTACTACTACAAGTAACTTTACTGCTAAGTTTCTTCTACAGCACGCAGACCTATAGCAGCTAGTAGTATAGGTTAGCTACAAAGGTATGCAGAAACAAGAAGAGTAGATATAGGTAGTTGCACACGGAGTCTACATGCACCTAGAATTTATTAACTCTTCTGCAGAGCTTAAAGCAGAAATTAAGACCTTTAATAATATAACTATTAAAGGCATCTCTAGATAGCTAGCAAAGCGCAAGAGACTTAAGAATGCATATCTTCTACCTCTATATTAAAGGTATACCTCTATTGTCTTTGTAGTAGAAAGTAAAGAAGAACGCTAAAAGCTTCTAGCTTAAAGACAAATTAACGTTGCAGGAAGCATTGCTTACCTAGCTAAATACTAAGATATCTCCCTAAAGACCTAATACTAGAGCTGCTTTAAGCTTAGGCATAATAGACAAATGTGCAAAAGCAGAGGCTGTAAGTTCTGTATAGAACTGCATTACATAAAAGACTACCTAAGCTGTATAGAATGTAAAGTTACAGGAAGAATGTGCATGCACTAGAAGCCTAGCTGCATAAACTGCTTAGAAGAACATATAGCTACAAGCAGATAGTATACTTACTTAAGTAATACTAGTAACTCTACCTTAGCTAACTCTTCTCTATGTTATAACTGTTGGAGAATTGAGGTTTGAGCCGAGGCTGATCACGAGATCAGGCCGGGAACACGGGGATCAAGGCCCCGACGTAGGGTATATAACCTGGATTTTCATCCGATCTTTCCTAAGCAGTTATCTGATCAATACACTCATTTCAATCAAAGTTCCAACGTCTCTCAGCAACAACAATAACAACAAGAAGAAGAGACATACTAAAGCTAGGACATCTTAGATAGCACTACTACTAAGATCTAAGAAGAGATCTCATTCCTGCAGCATAATATAGGAAAGAGATAAGAAGTTTAATAAACTCTTCTAGAGCTAGCATTTGCAAAAAGAACAGACATAGTTCTAGTACAAGAGCTAAGCGCATAGCTAGATAGTAGAGATAGTAGCTGGTTTTTATTTCTACATCTATTCTATACTCTAGTCTTGCTAAAATTAGATAAGAGGCCTAGAATAGCTATCTATATCCGTACAGAAGCTGCAATTAAACACAAGCAAAGAGATAATCTTAGTATAGATAACGATCTTTAAGTACTAGAAATCTTAGGGCCTATAGAGCGCTTTCTGCTTCTAAATATTTACAATAAAAAGGAGCTTACAGAAGACTCTACCTTACAACTACAAGAAGTAAGGATAGTAGAAAGAGCTCTTCTATCCCTTTAACTTACGCTACCCTTTCTTATTGCAGGAGACTTAAAAGCTACAGCTCTATGTAGAATACTGCAATACAGAACTTAAACTAGAAAGCAAAATAACTACAAGACTAGCTAGAGAGGCATAGATGCGTGCTGCTAAACGCAGCGCAGAAGCAGACCTTTTTTAGGTCTAATCTAAGATCTACATTAATTATAGATCTAGCCTTTACTACAGGCTTTAAGTAGAACACTTAGAACATGTAGCATAGAGCAGAAGACACAGGCTTAGACTATATTACAATTAGCTTCTTCTGCTATATAAAGCACATAGAGAACCGAATACTAACTTTCTAAGGTAAGCAAAAGGTCGATTTCTATCGATTTTTTGCTTTATCTTATCTTAAATACCTTCCTAGACTTGTTTTCTAATGCTTTTGCTTTAATGCAGGCGTTGTAGCAGGCGCGCTAGCCTATTGCAGCTAAGAGCTCTATTAGTGACCTCTTAGCCGGTCTAAAACCTTTTTAGATAGTTAGTGCGCTATTTAGTTTAGTATTAGTTAAAGGCACTCTAACACAACAGAGCACTAGCTCTTAACACGTAAATAAGGTAGCTTGTGTAGCCTTACAACATATAACTTAGAGGCGAAGTAGAAGAATAAGGTCTAGTATTACCTTACCTCTTACACCTACCTCCTACACACACACCTAAGCACTAGCTCTAAACACGTAAATAAGGTAGCTAGCATAGCCTTACAACACAAGAATTAGAGAGAGAGAAGAACTTAGTCTAGCACTGCCTTACCTCTACACCTATCTCCTCTACAAACTAAGAACTCTGCCTCTACTTTATATAGGGTTACGCATCTATACAATAGGGCACTAGCTCTTAACTGTAAATAAGGCAGCTAGCATAGCCTTACAACACAAGAATTAGAGAGAGAGAAGAATATAGTCTAGCACTGCCTTGCCTCTACACCTATCTCCTCTATAAACTAAGAACTCTACCTCTACTTTATGCAGGGTTACGCATCTACATAATAGGGCACTAGCCCTTAACTGTAAATAAGGTAGCTAACATAGCCTTACAACACACAACTTAGAGGCAAAGTAGGAGAATAAGGTCTAGTATTGCCTTGCCTCTTACACCTACCTCCTACACACACACCTAAGCACTAGCTCTAAATACGTAAATAAGGCAGCTAGTATAGCCTTACAACACACAACTTAGAGGCAAAGTAGAAGAATAAGGTCTAGTATTGCCTTGCCTTCTACACCTACCTCTATTCTACCTAGGCACTACTATAGCTAAAGCAGAAAAAGCTTAACTAGAGTATTTCAACAACGTTAAAATTGCAAACAAAACTAGAAAGACAAGTAAGGTAGGTACACTATATTAATGCACGCTAGAGGTAAAAGACTCCTGCTAATAGCACTAGCAGTAGACCCTAGGAAAGAGGGATTATGCTTAGCATGCGCAGCGCTCTATAGCCTCTAGGGCTACATAAGCATTATTGTATTTATGCTAGCAATAGATAGTGCAATGTAAATAATAAAAAAAGCATATAGAGAGGTTTCTTAACCTCTTACAAGATAGGCTCTATAAGCTAGAGAAGGCAGACTAGAAAAAGTTTGCAACAACGCTATAAGAACAGATAGTAGGCAATAAACTTATACAAATACTTAAGGCTGTAAATGCCTAGGCAGATAAGATAGAGCAAAGTAACCTATCTCTACCACTCTAGCTACAGGAAGACCTAGACAACGCTACAGACCTCCTTACAAAGAGCATCTAAGAAGCAGCTAACAAAGCTATTCTAAAAGCAAGATACTGCGAGAGATCTAAGCCGTAGTGTAGTAAAGAGCTAGTAGAGAAGAGAAAATAAGCAAGTAAAGCTATACGCGTCTAGCAGAAGCATCCTACACCTATAAACACAAAAAAAGCGTAAGCAAGAAGAGAGTAGTACCTACAGGTAATAAAGAAAGCTAAATTAAGCTATTAGAACACCTTCCTGCAAGATGCTAAAGGCAAAGATATCTTTAAAGCGCTACGTTACACTAAGAAGAGAACTACAAGAGCTATCCTAGAACTGCAATACTAATAGAATAGAGAGATAAGAATAGCAAAGGAATTTAAAGAGCAATGTACAGCCTTTACAACAACTCTATTCTCTAGCCCCTACGCACAAACACACAACTACACTAGAGCGGATACATACAAGAAAAGTAGGACTAGAAAGAAGAGCTAGACGAGATTAAAGTCTATAATGCTATCTTTGCTAGCAACCTAAAGAAAGCGCTAGGTATAGATTAGCTCTTCTTCGCTATTCTACGCAAGGCCTACAAAGCAATAAGCAAAGTGTTTTTTCTTCTCTACAGGGCGCTGTTTGTTTCAGGATACTACCCTAGGGCTTAGAGAGAAGCAATTGGAGTTATACTACTATAAGCAAACAAAAAGAATTACTCGCTACTAAAAGCCTACAGAGTTATCTCTCTTTTAAATTGCTTAGGAAAAGCATTTAAGAAGATCCTAGCTACAAGGCTAAGCTACCTAGCAGAGACAGGAGAGCTCCTGCAACACACATAGATAGGAGGAAGAAAGCAGAAATTAGTGCTAGATGCTTGCCTTCTCCTGCAGTTAAAAGTTTAAGAAGCGTAGCTAAAGAAGCGTACTACTGCACTATTATTTGTTAATGTAAAAGGAGCCTTTAACTACGTAGTAGCAAACTAGCTGCTAGCTATATGCAAAAAACTTCAACTTCTATTAGCATTAATTAGGTGGATTAGCTTCTTTCTATCTAAACGCTCTACTAAACTTAAGTTTAATAGCTAAACTCAATTGCTACAAAGCATAGAGATTAGTATACCTTAAGGATCGCTAATCTCGCCTATTCTCTTTCTTCTCTACATTAGAGATATCTACAAAATAAGGCTAGGCACCTTTACCTTCTCTTATATTAACGACATATGCATTAGAGTAAGCGCAAGATTAATAAAGAGGCTAAAGCAAACACTAGAAGAGACTGCAAAGGCTATACTTTATAAAGCTTAAAAAGCGCAATTAAATTTAATGTAGAAAAGACAGAGCTTCTCTATGCTAGCCGCAAGAGAGTAATTAAAGTAGAACCTATTTAAGTAGAAGAAAGCCTAATTCAGCTAAGCAGCTGTGTCCGCTAGCTTAGCTTCTTCCTAGACAATAAGCTATCGTATAAAAAGCATGTTTAAAACAAGGTTGCTGTAGCACAGCAAGTCTTCTAGCGCCTGCTACGCCTAGGAAATACTTAAAGAGGCTTAAGTGCACAGGCAACAAGGTAGCTCTATGTTGCGTGCGTCTTCTTAGTGGCAGACTATAGAGTGCAGCTATAGTGGGGCAAAAGAAAAAACTCCTTACTTAGGGAGTATCAGCTACTGCAGAACTTAGCGCTACGCTAAATTCTTAGGGCCTTTAAAGGATTACCTACTAAGGCTATAGAAATTGAAGCAGCAACCTTGCTAATAAAACTTCGAGCCAAAAAGCTCTGCTAACAATATGCTACCAGAATCCTATCTTTAGGAAAAAACTATTCTATTAGAGAAGCAATACAGTAATAGAAGCAGCTTTGTATTAGCACACAGCTAAGAGAGCTTGCAAACAGAACACAAGAACAACGCAATATAGAAGAGATCTCTATTTTTCTAGCTAAGCCGTGGAGTAA
The DNA here is from genome assembly GCA_010093685.1 of Ophiobolus disseminans. NCBI lineage: Eukaryota > Fungi > Ascomycota > Dothideomycetes > Pleosporales > Phaeosphaeriaceae > Ophiobolus > Ophiobolus disseminans. The sequence goes on along the minus strand of MU006239.1, from coordinate 372,205 downwards.
GCTAGCTTTAGCCTATGCTAGCATTACTATCTTAAAAAGTAGCAAGTCTAAAACAGCAAACCGCTACAAGCAATGGCTGCAAGACCAAAAAGAGAAAGAGAAGGAAACTGCACTAGTGCTACTATACACAGACGGCTTAAAGATAGAAGAGGAAGTAGCTATAGGATACTGCTAAGTTTCTGCCTAAGGCACATTTATCTAAGCTAAAAACTAGAGCCTAGGAGACAAGATAGAGATTATAGACGCCGAGCCTGCAGTAGTGCACAACGCTCTTAAGAACCTCTAAAGACGAAACCTACAAGAAAAGGAAATACACGTCTTTATAAATAGCTAAGCAGCTCTTAAAAGGCTACAAAAGGTCTCTCTAATAGAAGGCTAAAAAGTGTACTATAAAACTATAGAGCTCTATAAACAGATTGTACTACAGAACAACAAGATCTTAATAACTTAGGTCCTAGGACACTAAGAGATTCAAGGCAACGAGCACGCAGATAGGCTAGCTAAGGCGGGCTTAAAACAAAAGGCAAAGGACCCTCTTACTACGCTTAGCTATCTTAAAAGAAAGGCAAAGGAGAAGATACTACATACATAGAAACAAGACTAGAAACAAATAAACAGAAGAGAAAAGAGAAAGGCCTACAGTAAGGCTACACGAGATACACCTAAGATCTTATACAAGATGCAGCTACTTTCTAGCCCTAAGAAAGTATAGACTGCTTACTACTAGCTTAAGCTTAGAAAAGGCTTTTTTAAGCAATTCTCTAATGCTATAGGCAAAGACGACATAGAAGAATGCTTTAGTAGCTGCAAGTCCTTGCAAACACCTTAGCACCTTCTTCTACACTGCAAGCACTATAGAAGAGAGAGAAAGAGAATAGCAATAGCCCTAGACACGTCTTTTTTTACACTACTATAACTCTTCAGCACAACAAAGAGAAGAGCTACCTTACTAATTTTCCTAAAAAACACTAAAATTGCTACAGCTAATTAGCTGTTACTAGCAGGAGCTTCTTAAGCCTACTACAACGAGTTAAACTACAAGTGAGAATAAAAAGAGAATATAGGTAGAGATACACAATGCAGGTGGAAGACTGCAGCTAATAGCACTAAGCTTTAGAGCTCTAGGAAAGAGGGATTAGCAAAGTATGCGCAGCGCTCTATAGCCTCTAGGGCTGCATAAGCATTATTGTATTTCTGCTAGCAATAGATAGTGCAATGTAGATAATTTTTTTTAAAAAAAAAGCTACTAGCGTTAAGACGAGGTAATATTGCCTCGCGAGAGAACTGTAGCCTATACAAAGAGGTTAAGGTTTTACGAATAGAGAGTTATATATATTAATTATTCACATAGAAACAATTAGTACGCCTAAAGTAGAGTATTGTAACTACGTCACGTAGCTACTACCGCGCTAAGACGTACTATCTTATAATAATCTAGATAGTACACTCTCTTTAATAGTACACTATTAAGCTACTAGTAAGATAGTATACTATTAAGAGACAACACGTAGGTATATAGATACCTATAATAAGCTTCTATAGCTTATCGTGTTTAAGTTAATACAGCGATTCTAGTACAGCCTTCTTACTAACTCTAATCTCTATAGTAATACTTTGTAACTACTCTTTCTGTTTCTCTAGTTAGATTATTGTAACTAATTCTACTTACCTATCTATAAAACTTTACCTCTTATGCCTTATATAATAGAGATATTTTCTCTACTTCTATAGCTATTTATATAAGAATACAGAATTTGGAATTAATTAGTTATATACTAATGCTATAGTGTAGCTGCAGCGTCTTACTACAGAGGTAATCGCGATCTTTAGAGCTAATAGCAAAATATAGCAAATGTAAAACGAATTCTAAGCTATATAAGCAGTATTTGAGAGTTAATATTATAAGATAGAGAGTTATTGCGGGGTTTATTACTAAAAGCTTAAAGCTAATAGCTTTGTGTGTTACCGAATTGCTAAAATATAGTTACTAAATATCCGCTACCTATATTATTAAGATATTACGGGTTATTATTACGTAGGTAGTTTAGTAGAGTTTAGTAGCTAAATTAATAGTAAACTATATTATATATTCAATTTCTTATAATATACTTTACAAGTAAGTACTCTACGTAAGTAAGCGCGTATAGCCTTATACGTCTTTCTTTGTACCTTATTTGTAGTGCGTACTTAGCCTTACTACTAGCTCTCTTATTTTGTATAAATATTAGAAAGAGAGTAGAAGATTAAAATTACCGGATTAAGAAGTACATGCTTAGAGTTGTACTTAGCTACATATCTAAGAATATTAGCGACTGCAATAGTATTAATGCTGCGTCTTATAAGTTATAGCTGCAGTTAGACTAGATTGCGCAATAGTACGTGTATGCCTTCTATTAGACAATCGATAACTCTACCTTAGGTTCTATAACTTCGCACGCTAGTAAGACGACCGTAGAAGAGTAATAGGTTCTCTATTCTTAGTGATATAGCTTGTTTTCGCTTAAGCATACTTAGTAATAGTAGAGAGAGACAGGCTGTTAGTAGCTTTCTTCTTACTTTTTCTATAGACTAGCGACAGCTTTAGATATACGTTAGAAGAAGCGAGTAGAGAACTAAGTAAAAAGAAGAAATAGAAAGTAGAAGTGTTAGATTTAATAAGGTATTAGAACCTAATAATAGATAAGATGCCGCTTCTTGAACTTTTAACTACAGGAGAAGGCAGGCATCTAGCGCTAATTTCTACTTTCTTCCTTCTATCTGTGTGTGTTGCAGGAGGTCTCCTGTCTCTGCTAGGTAGCTTAGCCTTGTAGCTAGGATCTTCTTAAATGCTTTTCCTAAGCAATTTAAAAGAGAGATAACTCTGTAGGCTTTTAGTAGCGAGTAATTCTTTTTGTTTGCTTATAGTAGTATAACTCCAATTGCTTCTCTCTAAGCCCTAGGGTAGTATCCTGAAACAAACAGCGCCCTGTAGAGAAGAAAAAACACTTTGCTTATTGCTTTGTAGGCCTTGCGTAGAATAGCGAAGAAGAGCTAATCTATACCTAGCGCTTTCTTTAGGTTGCTAGCAAAGATAGCATTATAGACTTTAATCTCGTCTAGCTCTTCTTTCTAGTCCTACTTTTCTTGTATGTATCCGCTCTAGTGTAGTTGTGTGTTTGTGCGTAGGGGCTAGAGAATAGAGTTGTTGTAAAGGCTGTACATTGCTCTTTAAATTCCTTTGCTATTCTTATCTCTCTATTCTATTAGTATTGCAGTTCTAGGATAGCTCTTGTAGTTCTCTTCTTAGTGTAACGTAGCGCTTTAAAGATATCTTTAGATTAACGTAGCCTGAATTGTACACTGAGCTAGGCTAAGCATTGTAATAGAGCTGCTAAGAAGGCGAGCGCAGCTGCTAATCAAGCTGCTAATATCTAGACTGCTGCTGATAATCAGGCTGCTGCTGCTAATACCTAGACTGCTGCTGATAGCCACGCTGAGGCTGAAATCCTTGCTGCTGCTAATTTAGATACTGTCTACTCTAGTATAGCAACAGATCTTAAAGCGCTAATTGCTAAGAAGAAGGTAAGAGCAGAGATTATAGGAGTCGAGATCCTTAATTGCGCGACGATCCCTAAAGAGGTAAAGAGAGAGCAGTAGGAGACAAAGCAGGCGGAGCTCTTAATTGGGTTAATGACTTAGATAGTGTCTTAGCTGCCTTCGCTTTAGCTGCAGCCTTAGCTTTAGCAGTGTTGTTAGCACGCCAATTAGACTCAGTATCTCTAATCGCTTGAGCTAAGAAAGCGCAATTGCGCCCAAATCCCTTAGGCTATTAAAGGTTAGCGTAGTTAATTAGTTACAGAAAGGCTAAACTTACATCACTTACCTCCTGCTAATTAAGATATCCTTAAGCAAGCTAGCGAGCGGGACTAAGAGCATTAGGACGCCTAAACAAGTTAGCAGTAATCAAGAGGTTAGCAGTGATCAAAACTTACATTAGAAAGCACGAGTAAGTGCTACACTTAATGCAGCGCTGGCTATTAGAGGGGCCTAGCTGAGCATAGCACACAACGTTCTTCTAGCTATTAAATATCTTCTGCACGCAACGCTAGCACGGATCTAGGCGGCGCGGCGGCGATCCTAGAAGCCTAGAAGCCCCTCCACTTATCACTAGCTCCTGCGACGTTGTAGAGTAGCGCGCGGATTAACGGCTAAGCGTAGAAGATTGAGCGGGCTTAGGCTTAGGCTTAGCATTAAGAGCAGTAGATCGCTTCTTGCTGTGAAGCCTGTCGAGGTAGGCTTGCTAAGCAGCTAAGAGCTGTTTCTTAGGAGGCTAAGCGATAGTTAGCAAGAGATTAGAACAAGATCAAATGCGATTAGGGGTCTCACTATAATAATAGATAATGTTAAGAGTAAAGAGTAGAAGAATAGGCATCAAGCTTATTAATATATGCCTCTCAGACCCTAGATCGGAGCGCGAGTTCATAAAACGACAGCGCACTCTTACTACAATTAGGTAGTCTAATCTCGCACACCTCTTAGTGAGGCAACAACAATTGCTAGCATTATGTTAAATGCCTTATAGGCTACTCACTAGAGAGCGCTCAGCACAAATCTCCGATAAGCCCGACAGAGAGTAATAATCTAATTGATCTTACCTCACCGCATGAGGAGTAAAGCAATAGATTAGCCTAGTTACTCTGCACGAACAGTCTTTTTCTCTTAGAGCAAACAGACTAGGGGGTGTGTTAGAGAATTGAGGTTTGAGCCGAGGCCGATCACGGGATTAGAGCCGGAAGCTCGGGGATTAAGGCCCTAACGTAGGGTATATAACCTAGATTTTTATCTAATCTTTCCTAAGTAGTTATCTAATCAATACTCTCATTTCAATTAAAGTTCTAACGTCTCTTAGCAACAACAACAACCTAACCTCTACCCGCGCTAGAGCTACTACAACCCAACCACAGCCACTAGTCTATGCGATCTAACCTTAACCTTAACCTATCGTCCGTGCGACTCTAACCCAACCTATACCCACTGCTGGGTACCCTAAACCTATTTACTACCCTAACTACGCAGCAATACCTAGAACATGTGCTTAGCTTTTCTTAGAGCTAAGAAAGAGAAGGAGAATAGTTTAGGCTCCTAACTACTACATTACTTAGCTAGCATATACAGCGACTCTAACTAACAGAAGAAAGCCCTATCTAACGTCTACTCTATTAAGCAGAAGGCACATAAGCCTTTTGCCTAGTTTCTGCTACGCTTTAAGACCGAGCTAGCAAATGCTAGAGCATTGTTATTTAATAACACTATTAAGATCTTACTCCTACAGAATGCTATAAGCTATACTATGCAGGAGAGACTAGTTAGCGTCTTTCTAGTCCCTACTAAGAATAGAGAATTTACCTCTCTACTTTAGCCTATTAGATTAAGGCTAGATGCTATTAGGACACTATAGAGAGCCTAACATCACGCCTAACGCTACGCAAAAAAAACAATGGTATAGACTAGGAACCCACACACACTTTTGCTGCCTAGTCCCTAGTAAAGCGACGTGCTAAGTAGGTAGAAAGAGAGAAAATTTAAAGACGTTTAAGCAACCGCTTGTGCATACGCTATAGAGCCTCTAGACATATTATCCGATCTTGTTAATATGCTCCTGCACGTCGTTCTTATTATCCTACTACTATTATCACTACAAAGGTAGTAGAGCTTCTATAGCTAGAGAAGGAAGTTTCTAAGTCGAAAAAAGAATAGCTCCTGCTTAAAGTCACTAGCAGGAGTATAAGGAGAAGGCTTTGAGGATAAAGCAGAACTAGCGCTTATTTTAACCCTATATAAAAGCAAACCCAATTACCGTACATATACTTATTAACTACACTTATTATGCATCTATAATGCTAGACTCTAGTTGCTTAATATATGCCCTAGTGAGCTCCTAGTTTGCCTAGAAAGCTAAACTCTAGTGCATTAATTTACCTACTCTAAGAACCCTCTAAGAAGTAGAAGGAACTAGAACTATTAGGCAAGCTTGCCACTTTATATATAATATTAAAGGACATACACGCATAGAATAGGGATACATAATAGAGAATACTTACCTTAGTTTTAATATCTTGCTTAGACGCTCCTAGTTTAATAGATATAATATTACTATTGCACTACTAAAGAAGTCTATCTTTATCTACTTAGAAAGGGCCCGTATCCGCCTCCGCAGCAAGAAAGGAGTACTACCTCCTACACTAACAGTCTAGGAGATCTCTACAGTAGCTATGCAGAGATATATTTAGGCATCTAAGAAAGATAAGTCTATTAGTGTATTTGCTGCCTCTATAGCAGACATTAAGAAGGCTTTAGCTCCTAAAGCACAATTGAGCTTAGAGCAGATTAAAGACCTTCTACTACTAAGCTACCGCCACTAGCTGCTAGTCTTTGATATAAACTAAGCTGCTAAGCTCTCTCTACACCGCCCTAGAGTAGACTACCGCATTAAGCTTATTAAAGAAGATAGAAAGAGTCCGCAAATACTATAGGGCCCTCTCTATAATATATCTAGAGATAAGTTATTAGTACTCCGCAAAGAACTCACATTACTACTAGATAAGGTATTTATTAGAGTTAGTAGCTCTCCTGCTGCAGCCCTAGTTTTCTTTGCAAAGAAACTAGGAGGAGGCCTACGTATATATTTAAGTACCGCGCTCTTAATGCAATTACTAAGAAGAATAGATACCCTCTACCTCTTATCTATAAGACATTAAACAATATCTGCAAAGATAAGTAGTATACTAAGCTAGATGTTATTACGGCTTTCTACAAGATACGCATTTAAGAAGAGAATAAATAGCTTACTGCTTTCCGTACACGCTTTGGGCTATATAAGTGGCTAGTCACTCTATTTAGTATAGTTAGCTCTCCTAGCACCTTTTAACGCTACATCAACTAGGTCTTACTGTCAGATTTGATAAGGTATTGAGGCCTGATGATAGATGAGATGAATTAATAATAATGTTGTATTCTAGTGTTCTCTCGGTCAAGTGCGGAGTTTAACCAGGTGTCAGATCTAGTACTAGTGTGCCAAGGCGCTTGTGCCGGCCCCTCCTGTTTCTTTCAGTGTTGGTAGCCTCACAGCACCCCTGATATCTGACACACCCCCTTAGCTTAGATGTATTTGCAAGCTAGTAACCTTAGGTGATGATGAGGTCCTTAAGTTTTGCTTGAAGTTCTTCTAATTGTGCCTCCTTGGTCACCTTGTGTGGTGATACCTTGACTAATCTAACTTAATAAAGGAAGTTTAGCCACTTGTTGCCTGGCAACACCTTAGTGAAGCCATCTGCAATTATTTCTGATAATTAAATGTATTCTACAGTGATCTTTCCACTTGCAACCTCCTGTCTTATCTAGTGGTTGTGAATGTCTACATGCCTAAGCTTTGTTTGAAGCTTTGATATCTCTTTTGTGACTAGTCTAATAGTCTGCATGTTGTCGCACTAAATCGTGATTGTGTTGGATAGAAGCTGGATTTGGAGCTTCTTGAGTAGGCGTGATGTAAAGAGGGCTTCCTTAGCTACTTAGGATAGGGCTAGGAGTTCTGCCTTAGTGGTGGATGTGGTGACAGTGTCTTGCTTGCTAGCTCTCTAGGCAATAAGGCTATTGAAAAGCTTAATTGCATAGCCTTGAGAGCTTTTCCTGTCTTGTGTGTTGTCTGCAAATAATGCATCACTAGCTACTTAAAGGGTGTCTCCTCCTCTAAGCTGAAGTGCTAGCCACCTTGTGTCTGATAGGTATAGAAGGACGCGGTCTGCGGTATCGTGATGCTCTTAGAATGGGTTTGAGAGGAAGCGTGCTAAGCGTAAGGTAGCAAAAGCAATGTCTAGTCTAGTAGTGACTGCAGCAAAGAGTAGTGACCCAATTTTGCGTTGGTATCTGTTGATCTCAGCAGGTGTTGACAGTAGGTTTAAGGGCTTGAGTTCAATAGAACTCATAGGTGTATTATAGCGTAGCTCATGCTTATCTACTAGCCTGTGGATTTTGTCCACATATGCAGCTTGTGAGAGATAGATAAGTCCTTTCTTCCTGTCTCTTATTACCTTAACTCCTAGGAACTATTAGAGATCTTCTCCTCTAGTCATAGTATACTTATCCTGTAGGAGTTTAACTGCTTGTTGTGCTTCCTTAGCCTTGTGTTTGGCATAGGCTAGGATGATGTTATCTACATAAAAGAAGATGATAATGCTGTCCTTAATTATGCAGCAAGGCTCGTAAGGGATGCGTGTAAAGCTAAGGTCTTTGAGAGTTGTTGTGAACTCCTTCTGCTAGAGCACAGGTAAGATGCGCAATCTATACAAGGCCTTTTGGACCTTGAGGATGATACCTGTCTTCTAGTATCCTTTAGGCATCCTTATGTAGATTTCCCTGTCTATAGTGGCATAAACAAATACGTTTGTAATGTTATATTGCTTAAGTTCTAGGTTGTGCTTAGCTGCAATTGCTATAAGCATGCGAAATAATCTGCTAGCTAGGGTGGCTGCATAGGTGTCTTAGGAAGAGATCTGTCTCTGTTAGTCTTCTCTAACTACAAGGCGTGCCTTGCACTTAAGGAATTGATAATCCTTGTTAAACTTGTAGGTGTATACCTACATATAGTCTAGGACCTAGTGACCTGTTAGTCTAATTAAGGCATAGGATACTTCTCTCTATAATTCTATTTTTTGATAGCTTGCTAAATAGTTGCGTTCTGCTTCTTTGAACAGCTCTCCTATTAGATGTTCTTTAAGCTTAGTCTTATAAGTTAGTAGAGGTAGGAGCTGACTGCGGTGTAGCTTAATGCCTAAGGCAAGCAGCCTCTTTACCTTAGCCTTGTTAACCACTTCTCCTTTATGTTGGCTAACACATCTAGCCTAAGTTCCTGCTATAAAGGCAGCTGCCTATAGGACAGTCTTGGATAAGCATAACTGCGTTAATCCTGTTGCCTTGTTTGGGGTCAACAATATAGCTAGCAATGCAGCTAGTAGTGGTGGTGATAGTAGAGGTGTTAGGTATTTGCCTATAATCTTTCTCCCTATAATCTTCCTCTCTTAGTAATAGCTAGGTGGATTAGTCTCTTCTTAAGCTGTTAAGTCTTTAGTGGTGTCATCCTCAAAGAATAATTTAACCTCTAGATTAGTTAGTAGTGTTAGAAGCTCTATAGTCTTAACATAAGTTGCAATCTCTTCTAGTGTGCTGTGCATAAGGTTGTCCATCAGGTCCTTAGTCTTGCTATTAAATATTAAGTGCTTATCAAACACAACGTCGCGTGTGCTAATAACCTTAGCTATAGATAGTATCTAGATGCGATAGATGTTGGATAATTTGTATCTAACTAGGTAGCTAACCTAAGCCTTTAGGTCTAGGCGTTGGAGGCGTGATTTCCCTCTATGAGTATCATTAGTTATTGCAAAGGACTTGCATCTATATGCTTTGAGATAAGTGAGGTTTAGTTTGCGGAGTTTAGTAACAATTCTATTAGAGAAAGCAATTCTTGTGAAGAAGGTCTTATATAGTGTCTTCTAGTTATTAGTGTAATTTAGCGTTCTGTTGTAGAGGTAAACTGCTGCTCTAGTGATTTTAGGCTACAGTTCCCAGGAGAGGTTGGCATCTAATCTTATAGCGCGTGCCTTCTCCTTGTTCACACCCCCTGAGCGTTTAGCACCTCTATTCTAGGCTTAAGTATTAGGAGCTAAAGGCTTAATGATGATCCCTTTAGAGTTGAGCTAGCGCTGAACTTGTGGTTTGACAGTGGTAATCTCATTGTCTGCTTTAATAATCTTGATAGTGATGTTGAAATAGATCCTAAGAAAGGTGAAGAAGATCCTAAATTTGTTAATAATAGAGTTGGCAGTTCTGTTGTCCGTAAAGTACATGTCCCACTAGAGTCTAGAGAACCTGTAGGTGATAAGCATTTAACTCTTTTCCTTAGTGATGCTCTGCTTCTTATAGGAGTGGAAGTCAATAGCTAGTCTTTCTTCTAGTCCTAGGTCATTGTTGCGTGGTGTGCAGCGTATTTAGCGCTTAGCTTTAGCTTTGCCACATAAGTTGCACTCAACTGTAGTGATGCCTTTGATGCGCACCCCCTTAGCTTGCTAAACAAGGTGCTTAATAGCTGCTAGGCTAGGATAGCCTAAGCGCTTATGCTAGGTGATAGCTAAGGACCTTTGTAATGCTCTTAGTGTTCTTGAATTTGTGTAGAAGGCTAAGTTAATAGTTAAGTGGTGTTCTAACACCTATTGGCCATGAAGCTTAGTGAGCCTTCCTAGGATAGATCTATCTAGTCTCCTAAGTGTAGTGGGTTTATGCTTGGTTTCCTACTATATGCCTAGCTGCCTAAGGAGGCGGAATAATACTAGGTTGCATAGGATGTCTAGACAGATAGCAACATCATAAAGGATGAGCTTGGTTGTTCTGCCCTAACTAGTTAGGGATAGGTCTAGTGAACTATACCCTGTGATCTAGAGTTAGGAGTTGCCTGCCTATATAAAGTCGCTAGTTGTACATAGTCTGTTGTTATAGGTGCGCTCTGGGTTGTTAGTGATGTAGCAGGTTAAGCCTAAGTCTAGAATAAAGGAGTGTTTCAAAGGGTAACCTTGATTGCCACTAACTTAGAATAAGGCCTTAGTAATTGCGGTGATTTGCTAGCCTTCTAGTCATTGTTGATTGTCATCAGAGACATCCTAGATAATTGCTGTCTAGGAGTCTAATCTCTTGATGTATAGAGTTTGAGACTTTAATCTGCTCTTGCTCCTTAATACTCCTTAAAGGACAGTGTCGTGCTTGCGCTTGTATTCTACAAGGGTGCGCATAGTAGAGTTTGGCTTCCACTATTTAGGTGCTTGGTTATTATTGATATACTAGCAATCTTTGATGTTATAGACTTGGTCACATGCTAGGCACTTCTTACCTAAAGATGCCTTATTACTAGCAGGTCTTTTGCTGGACTAAGAGGAGAATTAATTGCTCTTCCTCTTTCTACTAGGGTTTCTTTCCCTGTATTTAGATAGCGCGCTGTTTTCTATAGCTTCAGAAGCGTCCTTCTGGCTATCCTAGGTGGTTGCACTACTATTAGCGAGAAATAAGGAGTTATTAGCTACAGCAATAAATGCCTGCTTTTTATTCACTAGTTTCAGCGGATAATTCAGGCTTATGTATTCCTAGAAGCGTTTTATTATCTCCTTTCTTGTTATGAGAGGATTGAACCTTCTAGTATCTTAGAAGGTTGCAGTCTACATAGGTGCTGCCTTGTTTACAGCCTGCAGGAAGTCTTTAGTGATATTGTTAATATTATGTACCTTAGACACTCTATGCACTGTTGCATCTGATAATGCTTTATTATATTCTACTAGCTATGTATCCTAATTGTGTGTATTGCGCATAGGCTTAAGGGCGGTGTAGTAGCGTTCGCGTGTGCGTTCCTTTTCAAGGCGATTATCAACCCTAGCAGTGAGCTTAAGGTTAGAAAGCTACTAGCGTAGTGACTGTTCTAGTAGGCAGCATGTGCGTTAGAGATAGAGCGCAACTGTTGATTGGATTAGCTAGGTGACATGCTGAATACTCTTCTGTTAAGTATTATATTAGTGGAGATTAAGCTTGTATCTCTTAGTAAGGGTCTTGTAGTAGTCTATATCCTCCTTGTAGGCTTTCTGGCCTTAGATTGATAGCATAGATAGGCGTGTTGCCTTCTTAATCCTAGCTGCAGCACTATACTAGGATAGTTCAGGCAGGTCTAGCATGACTGGCTTGATCAGGAATAGGACTAGTCCTTCTTCCTTTACATTGTCCTAGATGTTGTAGGCAGCGCAGCGCGCTTTAACTTGAGTAAGCTAGGTAGTCTAGTTATACTAGTTGCTAAGGATAACAGTTGCATCGCGTTGATTGATAAGCGATATAGTGTAGTTGTTGAATAGCTTTTGTTGGGTAGCCTTAGTGGGTAGCCTTAGTAGTAGCTTTAGTAGTAGCTTTGGTAAAGGCAGTGAGACTCTTAATTGTTAGATTTGATAAGGTATTAAGGCCTAATGATAGATGAGATGAATTGATAATGATATTGTATTCTAGTGTTCTCTTAGTTAAGTGCGGAGTTTAACTAGGTGTTAGATCTAGTACTAGTGTGCTAAGGCGCTTGTGCCGGCCCCTCCTGTTTCTTTCAGTGTTGGTAGCCTCACAGCACCCCTAATATCTGACACTTATATTAGTTCTTAGATAAATTTGTATCTGCCTACCTAGACGATGTTCTAATATACACTAATAGCTCTCTCTAGGAACACCGCGCCTATGTTAACAAGGTTCTAGATGCTCTTAGAGAGGCTAGACTCTAGCTAGACATTAAGAAGTGTGAATTTGAAGTTAAGTCTACTAAGTACCTAGGATTTATTATTAACATAGAGAAGGGACTGCTTATAGACCCTTAGAAGATTAAGGCTATTACTAACTAGAAAGCACCTATATTAGTTGAAGGCGTACGCAGCTTCTTAGGATTCGCAAACTTCTACTGTAGATTTATCTAGGATTTTACTAACACTACAGCACCTCTTACTAGACTTACTAGACATGTTACCTAGCGTTAGACCTAAGAAGAACAAGAAGCCTTTGACAAACTCAAGGCTGTCTTTATTAGTAAGCCTATTCTAGCTTATTTCTATCTAGATAGGGAAATAGTAGTAGAGACAGACTTATCTAGCTATGCAGTTAGAGGAGTACTTTCCTAGTATGATAAGAAGGGAGTCCTTAGGCCCTATGCCTACTTCTCACGCAAGAACAACCCTTATAAATGCAATTATAAGATTTATAACAAAGAGATGCTAGCTATTATACGCTGCCTAGAGGAATAGGACTCTAAACTTAGGATAGTCACTAAGTTCACTGTCCTAACAGACTACAAGAACCTAGAGTACTTCACTAAGCTAAGAAAGCTTAATAAAAGGTAGATTAGATAGTTAATTCTACTAGGACGCTATAACATCACGCTTTAATATCGACCTAGGAAGCTAAATAAAAGAGCAGATGCTCTCTCTAGAAGAGAACAAGACCTGCCTGCAAATGCAGAGGATGCACGCCTTAAGCACTAGTATTAACAGCTTCTTAAGCCTACTACTGCCAAAGAAGAAGAGATAGCAGACTCAACTAATACTGTTATCACCTTTTCAAGCCGGAATTTTCCACTAAGAGCCTTTCCTACTTAGGTTGAACCTATAGAGCCTGCTGCTCTAGAAGAGCTCTAGAAACAAGCTACATAGGAAGACTTAGTGTATTCTACTACACTCTAATATGTTAAAGATAGAGAGCGCCGCTTTCTAGCACACCTTAGACTTAAGGCATTAATATTAGAGTGTTATGCAGACAACAACTTAGTCCTATACTTCCGCAACAGGAAATAGGTGCCTAATTCTAAGCCTTTGCGCACTAGGCTTATCTATAAGATCTATGCATTACTAGCTACTAGACACCTAGAAAGAGAAGGAACATACAAGATACTAGCAATAGACTACTTCTAGTCTAGTATATCTAATAACGTACGTCGCTTTGTCTGCAACTGTAACATCTATAGACGTATTAAGCCCTAGAGAGATAGGTTGCAAGGTTTCTTAAAACTACTACTACTCTCTAAACGCATCTAGAAAGAGGTCTTAATAGACTTTATTAAAGAACTACTAGAAATCAATAGCTATACAATACTTCTTGTTGTTACAGATTAATTAAGCAAGGATATTGTTCTTATTCCCTTAAAGGACACTAGAGTAGAAATAGTTGCTTTGAATTTCCTGTGCTATGTAGTTGCCTACTACTAGCTACCTAATGCTATTGTCTCTAACCGTGGTACCTAGTCCCCTAGTTATTTCTAGGCTATTCTAACTAAGATAATAAACATTACACGCCGCTTATCTATAGCATAGCATCTACAGACTAACAGATCTACTAAGAGGATAAATAGCGTTATTAAAGCTTATCTCCGCGCCTTTATTAGGTAGGGATAGAGTAATTAGGTAGACCTTCTCCTAATAGCCTTAATTGCTATCAAATAGCACGAAGCAAGGTTAACAAGGGTCTTACCTTTCTTCCTTTAACATAGCTACAATGTTGACCCTATCTAACTAGACATCTCTTAAGGACTAAGCTAAGAAGAGCTAGAAGCACATCTACGCCCTGATTGTAACAAGGCAAAGGCAATTATTAAAAAGTTTAAGCAAGCTTTTAACATAGCACAAATTACAATAGCTAAAGAATAACAAGAGTAGAAGCGTTAGGTAAATAAGCATAGGCATAAGCCTTCTACACTGCAAGTAAACGACAAAGTCTAGCTCTTCTATAGGAAGCAACTGTTAAACGGAAGACTAAACAAGAAACTTAAGTAGAAGAATGCTAAATACACAGTCACTAAGGTTATTAGCCTACACTTAGTCAGGCTTAACACACTACTAGGCATCTATAATATCTTCTATATAGATTGCTTAAGACTAGCTTCCTTAGATCCCTTCTCTAGCTAGCCTAATAACGACACTTAACTAGCACCTGTCCTAGTTAATAGAGAACTAGAATCGGAAGTAGAATAGATTATAGCTAAAGTGACCTATAGGAACAGACTGTTCTTTAAGGTCAAATGGACTAGATACGCCCTAACAACTTTTGAACTAGCAGAAAATCTTAAAGACAATACTGTAGGCTAGTAAATTGGGTCTCTACATCGGGAAGCTAAAACCGCAATATCTCTACGAATACCTAACCGAATCAGACGATCTATAGTTTAGTTTGTAGCCCTAATGTAGGTCTATAATCCTGTTGTACATCGTTTTTTAATACTTCTAATACTGCAAAAGCTATTCAGGTACCTAAATCTAAAACATCAGGTCTCTACATAAAACTCCGAACTTGAATAGCTTTTGCAGCATTGGATGTATAACATAATGTTATATAGCAAGGATATAGACCTGTCTTAGGGCTACAAAACAGGCTATAGATCGTCTGATTCGATCAGGTACTCGTAGAGATATTGCGGTTTTAGCTACCCGATGTGGGGACCCAATTTACCAGCCTAATACTGCTCTAGATAAGTAAGAAACCTTCACTGCTCTATACCGCAATCAACGCTTAAGGTTGCTTCTAGCTGGATTTAGAAGAGGCAATAAAGGACAGTTCCTAATACACAACACCTATAAGAACTAGAGAAGGGGGGTAATATAAGAGGTTAGACCTCTGCTGTCCTTAGTAGATACACTTAGGCTGGTAAATGGGTACAGGTTGGGTTGGGGTTAGGTTCAGTCACGTGATGACCCAACTATGACCTAGCCCCAACCTATATTTTTTGCGCTAGTATGGGTATAGGTTGGGTTGTAGTCGCACTGACCTGTAGTTAGAGTTAGGTCGCACGGACTAGGTCACAGTTAGGTTATGTATTAGTCTACTTTTTATTCGTAGATGTAAGGCGTACGCGCGCACGTGAGGCAAGCCTTGTGCGTTAGCTGCGGCCTATACGATATATACTGTTCTGCATACTATAATCAATGTTCATTAATTATACATTTCTTTTTGGCTGCATAGCGCAGCGGGTGCAGACCTGCATCCTGACAGTAGAGCTCTTAAGATAATACACATAATGGAACATGCACCCTTCCTCGTAGGATCTAGAGGATCCGGAGTCGGGCCGGATGCGAAGCGGGGTTGAAGCGGACCTAATACAGGGACGAAGTAGAGGCAAAGCTTATAGAATAAGGTGTTTGCAACCTCGTTACACAACCCAGCTGGGTACCCCTAACCCAACCCTAGCCCATCGTCCGTGCGACCCTATCTCAACCTATACCCAGCCTAAAATAAACCTACCTAACCTCTACCCATAGCCCGTGCGACCCAACCCCAGCCTTAACCTAACATCCGTGCGACCCCTACCTAACCTATACCCAGCGGTGGGTACCCCGAACCTATTTACCAGCCTAGATACACTTCGGTTTATTAAAACATTATAGAACATTATAGAATGTCCTAGAACGTTATAGAATGTCCTAGAACTAGGCTAGTAAATAGGTTCGGGGTACCTAGCAGTGGGTATAGGTTAGGTTAGGGTCGCACGAGCCTCTGGGTATAGGTTAGGTTAGGGTCGCATGGACCTGTGGTTGTGGTTGGGTTGTAGTAGCTCTAGCGCGGGTAGAGGTTAGGTTATATTACGTCAGACCCAGACAGGGATATAGCCAATTAGGTATGTGATAATCAGCCGTGATAACGTATTCTATTAGCTCAAAATCACGTCTGTGCGACCTAACCCTAACCTAAGGTCTGTGCGACCGTAACCCAACCTCTACCTAGTACTAGCGCGAAAAATCTAGGTTAGGGTTAGGGTATACCTGGGGTATCACGTGAGGCAACCCAACTCCAACCCAACCTATACCTATTTACCAGCCTACCTAGAACTAGCTAGAACAAGATATATTCTTCTAACAGGGGACAAATGCTAATGTATGTAGAAACTTCTAGAAGCTAGTAGTCTGCTATAAAGTTAGCCTGCTCTCTAGCTCTAGATAGACTCTATCGAATTCATCTCTGTTCAACCTAGCCTTCCTGCTGTCTTTAGCCTAGCCCCTTACAGGTGGCATCTTAAGAAGCGCATAAACAAATTTTATCCCTAGTATAACAACTATGTAAGGGGCTAGGAAGAGTAGGATAGCTTTTGCAGCGCGTTGCAAGAGTGCTAGCGCGCTATAACTAGCAGATTGATTAGGGCTCTTATCTTGAGTATGCTGCGCCGAATACAAGCCTGCTAACGCGCGCAAGGCTAGCAAACAAAGTATTGATTACATAACTAGAGTATTTACCTAAAGAAGCTAATACTATACCTCGTTGTAGGCGATTTTACTATAGAGAGGTAGTGCGCGCTTAATTTAGTGAGTTGCTAGCCTAAGCTTAGCAACCAAAACTTTTGACACGCGACTGTAATAACGAGCTCGCTTGCAAATACAGTATAGAAGACTAGGGAGAAGACAATTAGAGCAACGTATAAGGCATTTAGTAGTTGCTTACAATACTAAAAGTAAGCGCTAAGACTTTTATATTACACTAAATATTTGCAAATTAATTAAATATATAGCCTTAAAACACTAATCAAACAATCAAATATAGCACGGCTGCTAAGCCTTCACTAAATAAACAAATACAGCAGGTGATATTTGTTAAGAGGAGGCGTGGATTGTAGCCTGTATGTAGAAACAGGCTATTCCTCTTCTAGTAGGAGGCTACTATCACGTGCTAATAACGTAATAGCCGCAACGGAAGTAGGGTAAAGAGTAGAGAAGATACTAGTAATATAAAATGTATATACTAGTTACAAGATTAATAGTTAGACACTAAGCTATAGAGAGAGAGAAGAGAGTCTATATACATTGTAGAGTAGCTCTAGAAGGTTCTTTGCTTATAAATACAATCTAGTTCTAGAGCACTCTATATGCGTAATCCGATGTAATAGATTACGCGTACAGATAGATTGTACATCATGATGTGATGGATTACGCAATTATAATGTAATAGATTACGCGTTGCTACTATAGATAGTAACAGCCTAATAGGCATGATATATGTAGCGTTTACAGCTATTACTAGATTAGGCAAGTCACGTGATCAGTCACGTGTCATTTCCTAATAAGGAAATACCTTGTCGAAGCTTACATTCTTACAATATTTGTTTGATTTGTTTGTTGCGGAGTCTGCTGATCTCATCAGCGACCCAAATGCCGCTCCTCGGCTAGGCTGGTAAATTGGGTCTGCACATCGGGTAACTAAAACCGTAATATCTCTACGAGTACCCAATCGAATCAGACGATCTATAGCTTGTTTAGTAGCCCTAGTAGAGGTCTATAAACTTGCTATATAGTACTTTGTTATACATCCAATACTGCAAAAGCTATTTAGGTTCGGAGTTCTATGTGGAGACCCAATGTTTCAGATTTGGGTACCTAAATAACTTTTGCAGTATTAGATGTATCACAAAACGTTGTAAAGTAAAATTATAGACCTACACGAGGGCTACGAGAAACGTTATGGATCGTCTGATTCGGTTGGGTACTCGTAGAGATATTGCGGTTTTAGCTTCCCGATGTGGAGACCCAATTTACCAGCCTATCCTCGGCCACGAGGCTATCGCGCCCGCGCGAACAACTCGACTGTCAATAACTCGACCGTTAACAACTCACAACTGACGGCTCGGCCGGTAACGGAACCAGGAACGAAAACAGTTATCATGTGGGCCTACTTTGGCATACTGCTTTGGGGTGCGTCAGCGTAGGTGTTGACCAAGGGCACTTTGCAGCCTGAAGCATTGCTCCGCTCATGGTATCCCTGTCCTGTAGTCTGTTCATCACGTAGTGGCAATATCGAAGAGGCCATGGGCATCAAAATTAAGCCCACATCGCGTCTCTGATCGTCGAGCGCTTCAAATCCGAACATTAGGGCTGCTGAGTGCAGTTCGCGACAGGAACGGAAACGAGAGATGGATAAGTGATCATGAAGAACGGAGGTTCACGAGCCTACTTGCTTGCTGGACAAGCTAGGTAGTAGCCATGGTGCATGAACGAATACTCGCATGTGACCATTGAATTGATTTCGTGAATCTGAATGAAACGATACTACAACTTCTTGGATCTCAGTCCTGCACTTCCGATATTGCTTGGTTGGTGTATTCGCGATGACGCGATTCTTTCAAAGCTTGACGTCACAAACCGTCGTGAGATGGCGTTGTGCAAGCTTTTACCAGGCAGTTCACGCGCACTCATTCGCAAACAAAACGCTGCCCGCTTTCCACCGTCGTATCAATCATAGTTCGAATTTTGCGGATCAGAAATTGGGCCGACCGCCTCGTGCTTCAGCCTGAAGGATCCGATGACATGGTTCGGTAAGCGATGACAGGCCGCACGTGGGCCGCCGTCATGAACACTAATCTCGCCAAACTTCCTATTGGGGCAAGTGGGAGCTTGGCAAGGCGGCGCTCGAGCCGTTCACGTGGCATTTCTTTCGGGCCGGCGTTATTGCGACTCAACATTGCGACGCGACGGCGGCATTGCGACATGACATTGGCATGCTCAACCGCGTATCGTCACGACTTTGGACATCACTAGTACTTCCAATGATAAACAGATCGTTGTAAATGATGGCGCAGGAGTAGGGCCGCGCACGTGGTCTCGCTATTTCTTTCGACGCGCCCACCAAGTCCGTATGGAAACAGCACGAGGGTGCCTTCATCGTAAGCTACACATCACGTAAGCAATCAGGTTGGAGTGACGTCATGCGTATGCTGTTGCGCAAAGGTATGTAAATTATGGTCCATCCTCGTACACTTTACTGATGACTCCTTGTCTAGTGAAGTAATTTATCTAAACTCTTCCTCGCACCCGAATCCTTCCTCGCATCCAATTCGAACCTCCCTCCTACACAAGCCACCGAATACGAATCTTCCGATCGGGTGTTTATTGCACGAAGACAGCTTGGTGACGATGAGCGCGGGATAGTCCCACAAGCAGAAGCTTTATCGTTTGCCGTGAAGCTGGGTAACTAGTATATATGGCGGGTTGGAGGCGGGTATGAGAATGGAAGTCTCAAACGAGACTACACAGAGTCACCAGGACCGAATTGAGGACTGATGAGTGCACAGCACAGCGATTTTTGGTATCTTTCTGAGATGTTGCGAACGAATCCATCACAGCGTCATAACCACGCCTTGCGCAGGCCAGATGCCGCAACACCATGCACGCAACTCCACACAGCGAAAGGCGAGTGCGACTTGCCCGCCATGCCGCTCGTGTCTCTCGTGCGGCGTTGCCCACTGATGCTCCGTTTCATCGCACTTCACGGCGATCTAGCAAGTTCCAACCAACCCAGCGATGAAGGCCAAGGATGTTCTGAGTGATGGTACAGCTCTCAGGTCCATACGGATCATTGGGACCAGAGAGCCCTGCGCTGGTGTTGCAGTAGGATCAAGCAGACCGGCAATGCGCCTCGACGACGGGTTGGAATAAGCGCATGATACGTGCTGTATCTAAAGGAGAGACGGATCAAACTGTTGGCTATGAACTGTCAGTGTTTGTTAGTCGTGGGTATATCCGCTGTGACGACTAAATTGTTGGTGATCAAAGCAGCAGAGGTCGTGAAAGCGAAGGTGCGAACGGGGGAGACCGTGCCG
The DNA here is from genome assembly GCA_010093685.1 of Ophiobolus disseminans. Lineage (NCBI taxonomy): Eukaryota > Fungi > Ascomycota > Dothideomycetes > Pleosporales > Phaeosphaeriaceae > Ophiobolus > Ophiobolus disseminans. The sequence goes on along the minus strand of MU006239.1, from coordinate 352,047 downwards.
ATGGACATTTCGAGATCTTTCCAAGTCTTGTAGAGAGCTTTGTTTCTAACGCTGCAGTTCATTTTATCTCGTACAATGTGGCTATTGGCTTCGACGGTATTGGATATGAAGACGATGGTGATTCCTGCGACGACAGAGTTGATGACAAGGTCGAGCCACTCATCTTCCCGCAATACATCATTGGATGGTGGGCAACGTTCAACATGGATCATCCAAACGGCAGATGGGGTCTATATCTCGCAATGTACTTTGGTCTCTCCTGAATCTCGATTATAGGCGTGGCAGCGGGAAGCTTGGTTGCGTCATCAATATGTTGCCGTGCGCTTTATCAACCTTTCATGCTGTTCGTTTGCGAACCATTCTCAGCGGACCACTTACTCTTCGCAGGCGACGACGTCGCTCATCTTCCCAATCGGATTCATCGATATAAGACAACTTCTAGCCGACTTCAATCACTCGATCGAACTGTTGTCGACGTTCAGGACTCTCAACGTCATTGCCATGTTGGTGCTACACCGCTGCTACCATGACTGCGATATTGATTTTGTGTTCTTCCTCCACTCTTTCTATCCGAACAACGCTCGTCGGCTTCGTCTCCTCGACATTGGAGCAAACTGCCCGCTTCTCTCTCACACCGACGTTTCGTGCGCAATGTTTGCAGTTGGTGAGATGACTGGCGCTCTGTAGCTACTTCTTAACTTCCATGGGTGTTTGGGTTTCTATTAGAAAATTTGGAGCGATGGCATTGTGAACGTTTTGCTCGACCTACTTCCTGGCCTGGACGTCAGCAGATTGGAAATCCCGGTTTCGAAAAAGGGTCTTGTTCAGCAACCGTGTCGCATTAAGCCACTCATCACGTTTTCTAAAGCAACAACGGATTGCCGGATGTTCACAGCTCGAGCGAGGCCACCACAGGCTTGCTAATCACCGCTGAGGTCTGAGACCACGTCATCCACGATCCCATATCCATTCGATACGCGGGCGACATCGCCTTGAACAGTACATGCGTCGAGAACCAAGCCATACCGGCGCAGATCGAGAATGCGCGTGGCGACGATATTGCTCTGGAAAATAGCATTGATGATCCAAGGATCCTGTCCCGCAAAGCAGCGGTGTTAAGAGTCCTTCGGAGATTTCGATGAATGAAACGGGTTTCTTCAAGCATCACATGAATTTGTGTCGACTTATCATAGCTTACACGGCCGACGATGCACGTTAAAGAGTCTGATGTGAAAGCAAAGGTGGGCACCCTGGATGACGGAGCCTTGATTCTTGCTCCGACCGGTGGAGAAGTTATGGTGACGGCATCTTGGTCCCGGATATAGTGACGAGGCGTCCTTCTTCGTATCTGAGCGACGATGTTGAGGGGGTCAGCGGAGGCAATGGCCGGCGATGGACGTCGACAGACAAGCACTCTCATACCCGCTGAGTAGCACTAGTCCCTGCGACCCGTCCAGGATCATAGCCATGCGAGTCTGCAGCAGAGTACAAGTCCGAGAGGCAGAGAGAGGAGTGAGCCATTCTTTTGCACATCCCATGTCGCTAGCATTGATCACGGAGTCAGCGTTCGAGTACATCGTTCTGCAACCTGTCTCCTGCGCCAATAAGCGTGTAGTGCTCTCATCACCAGGAAGTGTCGTTGCATCATGTTCATGTGCGGTGGAGCGAAGGATTACCATGGGTGACGGCGTAACGACCGGGACGGCGTAACGCCCGCTCCGAACACCAAAATCAACACCACAACATGAAGCTATTAAGCCACGTACAATAGCTATTATTATGAGATTTTTTGGTGTTGAGTTCTACAGGCCTCTCTCTCTATATATAGCTATCTATATTTAGCTGGGAGCTTGATCGCTCGGCCGTGTCGTGACTGAGATGGCTCTTGGCCTGCTGCAGCACCTGAGGCCTCTCTACTACCCTGAGGCTCTGCAACAACTCTATTTTTTAGAGCAGCCTTTGCAGCAGCCTTAGGCCTCATCTTGTTGCCCTTTTGAGTCGCTTTAAGAGCGTTTTGAAGTCGTTGTTGAGTCCTACGAGCAGCTGCTCTGGAGGCCTGTTCTGCAGCCTTCTCAGCCTTCTCCTTCTCCCTCACTATCCTAGCTTCAGCCCTTGCCTCGCGCCTTACTTGCTTAGCCTGAGCCTTGGCCTGCTTCTTCTCCTCACGTAGCCTAGCTGCCTCTGCTTTCTGGAGTTGTCGTTGCTCCTCCTCAGCCTCCTGGTGCTGTAGCCGATCACGTGCCTCCTTGACCTTCCTTCGGGACCAGAATACAGCCCCACCGTGATACTCCTCCTCTGCCTCTAGAGGCAGAGCTTTGCCTCGCTTTCTACGCTGCCTCTCATTGATAAGAGCCTCCTTGAGTCTTACGTTCTCATGCTCAGCAAGTACTGATCTGATTGAGAGCTGGTGGATTGTCTGGTTGAGCTTTGAGATCTTTCTCTGGTCTCTACTAGCTATAGCGCAATTGACTAGCTGCCTGATCTTCCTCCAATCAGAGGCGCTTAAGGCTGAGGAGTCGCTATCGCTTGAGCTGTCCTGTATAGGCTGGCTATTGAATCTCTTGAGTATCACCTCTGGCTGGAGAGGTGAGAGGCCAGTCGCCTTAAAGGCCTTAAGTATAGTCTTCTCCTTGAATGAGACCTCCCAGGCAGCCATAAACATAGGATAGAAGTCTCTCTTGCTTATTGAAGTGAGCCCTTGGCACCTCTCCATGAAGGCTGCTACCTGGCCTGAGTAGGCAGAGGAGAGAGGCTTGAACATGACGACGTCAAGCGGCTGGAGCGTGTGGGTTGAATGAGGTGGATAGATCGCGAGGAGGATTCGATTGCGATTGCAGTACTCAATAAAATCCATGGTGAGGTGAGATCCATGGCCATCAAGGATGAGTAGTCGATAGCTCCGCCCAGCCTTCGGCTTTGTAGAGCGATCAAACACCTGCTTCAGCCAGGCTAGGCCTATCTCATTGTTCGTCCAGCCTGAGGGTGATGAGGCAAAGTAAGCTCGGTGGTCGTCGGGATCGAACGCCTGCAGCCAGCTATCCTGTATTGAGCCGGAGGCTGATTGATATATGAGGCTTGGCTCAAGGTGAGATCCATCAGCGCATATACAGGCCAGCAGCGTTATCCACGCTCGTGAGCCATCCTGGAGGTGAGCCTTGATCTTCCCCTCCTCATATAGCCTCCTGCTGAACACCCGCTTCGAGCGAGTGAGTACTCCTAGCATGAAGCCCTTCTCATCCATATTGTACATATTATGAGGCTCTATATTGTATTGGCTGAGCTTACTGCGTAGGAGCTCAAAGTAGAGGCTGTACTTTGACTGAGAGTCAGCCTGGTGGCGTGAGCGATCAATTCCAGCAGCCCAGCGTGAGATGAGATCAACCTGGTGTCGCTCGATATATCGATCAACCCAGTGTACGCCGAGCTCCTTTTTAGCCACCTCTGAGGCAAAGCGTCGTATCATTGGCCGTGTAGGAGGTAGGCCTTGCCTTGTAAGGCGCTCAATATAGCGCAGGAGCTCCTTCTCTTGCTGGGGGTGGAGCGCTTGCTAGTTTTGAGCCTTGGTGCCGCGTGAGCTCGCGATGCGCTGGTGTCTCCGCGCGAGCGTTCTACGATTCACCCCATACTTTGCTGCAATGTGAGTATATACAAGCTTTTCTCCTGGTTCTAGCGCTTCTATAGCTGCAAGCGCAGCCTCAATTGAGCTCATGTTGATAGAGTTGTTGCGTGTTGAACTTTGGTGGCTGTCGCGATTTTGGTGTTCGGAGCGGGCGTTACGCCGTCCCGGTCGTTACGCCGTCACCCATGGTATTGAACAGGGATTGCTGACCGCGACTACACGTTAGGCCGACCATCATTACCACGTCCATACCGAAATAGGAAATTTCGCGAGCCAGCCATGCCAAGCCCCGCTTGTGACAAGTTGGTTGGGAACTTTCGCATGGTTTCAAGTGACTGAATGACAATAAGCATGAAAAGGGAGTGTTCCTGACAGCACCCGAGACAGGTACCCAATATATTCGTCCTTTCGCACTCAGCATCACTTTTCACAATAACTCGAACGCTACTGCCCACGTTTTCGCTAATCGAATCTTACAACAGCTCACCAGCCACACGCGATACACACTTATTCCCGTTTTCTTGCTGGTCCCTCATGCGATGAAGTTCTCACTTCCGCTCCTTACAGCGTTGCTACTAGCTGTTCTCTCCGCCGCACTACCCACCACTACGCCCTCTCCAGTCTTGTCCGCTCGAGCTACCATTATCTTGACACCTTCCGCCACCGCTCCACCTCTTCGCCGCGATAACAAGTTTGAGCCAAGTATTCTGCCTGTCTCATTGAACCTTCCTACAATATCCATCGCAAAGCCATCAAGAATACCTTTCTCTCTCAACCTCCCACCCGCGACCTGTACGCCTGGCTTCAGCTCATACGCAACTCCCGGCCTCAATGGCTACGTTCCTGCGGATGCATGTAATGCGCTGTGGGCGTACTTTCCGAACTTTGCAGCGGCAATAGCTTTCTCCGTTCTATTCGGCATCCTCACAATTGCACACCTCGCTCAAGCAATTATGTACTGGAATGGCTTCTGCTGGGTCATCCTCATGGCTGCTCTTTGGGAGACTGGTGCCTATGCCTTCCGCGCTCTTGGCTCCAAGAACCAGCAATCCTCCGGCATTGCACTTGTTGCTCAGATCTTGGTCCTGGTAGCTCCCATTTGTGAGTGTTATTCACTACAGCTATCTCTTATCTTTCTAACATCTCCTCAGGGGTCAATGCCTTTGCGTACATGGTCTTTGCACGGATCGTTCACTTCTACTCACCCACTCGCAAAGTCTGGTTCTTCTCGCCTTCCATCCTCGCTCTCATCTTCGTCACCCTCGACATCATTTCTTTTGTTGTTCAGCTGATTGGTGGTGGAATGGCCGGCCCGGGCGCAAGCGCGGAATCACAAAGAAAGGGCTTGGACATATACATGGGCGGTATTGGTATGCAGGAGGGCTTCATTGTTCTGTTCTTGGGCTTGGTCATCAAATTTCACCGGGATCAGCTTCAAGCAGAAAGATTTGGACGTTTGGCCTTGGACAAGATTGGTGGCTGGAAAGGGTTGATCTGGGCGCTCTACGGATGCTTGATGGCCATCACCATTCGCATCATCTACCGCCTCGCCGAGTTCTCCGCCGGTCTGGGCGCAAGCAACCCTCTTCCGAGTAATGAGCCCCTCCTGTATGTCCTGGAATCGACGCCAATGTGGTTGGCCATTCTTGTGTGGAACATTGTCCATCCTGGTCGCTTCATTCATGGTGCGGACGCTAAGATGCCGCCCTCATGGCTGTCGCGCCATCTCTGCTGCTGCTGTCGCAAACGCCGTTGCGACGAGTGCAGTGGCAAGCTCGGGCACGCTGGAGATCATCATCGCTTGGCGGATAATTCGGAGCTAGAAGACAACCAAGAGATGAACCCCATTTCGAAAAGTCAAAGAGGTTGTCCATCTCTCGAGGCTTCTTCAAACGACAACGCTAGAGAGCAGCTCCGTCTTCGCCCACCACCAGCGGCCGACAATCGTCGCGAAGTCAGTCCCGAGCCAGCTTCATATGGTGTACACCGACCTCGGGAGTTTTTGAGCTGAGCAGAAGTAGACTAGTCCGCTCAGGTCCCTCCATCAGCAGTAAGTCAACACAAAAGCATACGACATACCTGAGGGTTAGATCGAGAGAAGATATCTGCAGGATCAGCTGCGTCGCGCAAATCGAACCTTGAGAGACAACAATGTATAATAGGCAGCAGCTTTCACAGCGAATCATAGTTTTTACAAAGGAGGCTGTCTTTTGTACGTGACAAAGCTTACATTCCTTCCTTCTCCACTCCATAACCACTTCCTCCTCAAATCCTCAACCCCTCAACGGGTACTTGCCAACGATCGTCTTTCCATCCCGAATATTGTGCCGCGAGACTTTACATGCTGTCGCATGTTGCGCTAGCAATGACTTATTGTCCAAGAAGAATCCTGGCTTTTCCGTCGTACGTAATACAAACAAAGTCAAACCAGCCTGACTCTTACAGTTCGGGTGCGGGCGTCGAGAAGACCCTTTTAACCTGGTAACGTTCTAGAGGCATGATTTTCGCAGGTTTCGAACGGGTGCGACGCGGTCACATGTAGTTGGAATACACGCTGGAATAGGCTGCTTGCGAAAACATCATGCCCTTGCAGCTGAGACGGGCGCTCGACATCGAGATGTGCAAGCCCTCACTCTGCTAGGTGATGACGTGGACTGCCGTACGAAGCGAATTGTTCCACTCACCGTGAACATCTTCCTGGCTTGCTTCATTCATTTGGCAGCCCACTACACATGGCAAGTCCACGAGAACAAAATCCTCAGGAAACCCCCATTCCATCTCTCTCGGCCTAACTGGATATCTGTGATCCAATTCAATCGGCATTCACCCTAAGCCTCGCAGGTCCCAACTATAATCACGTTCATTTCGAAAGACTGTCATCCTGACCTTATTAACATTGCGCAGCCACTGCCACAGGTCCAGGATTTGGAAAATCCTCAAAAGGGATGACATGCCCTTGTTGACGTTGCCCATAAAACATTCGACTCACTGGAGATAAAGGTAATATCACATGCAAGGCATTACGCAGCTTCGAGGACTTTCTGCTTTGTTTGGATCTAAAGCTACCGGGTTATCGCAATTCTCTGTTTACTACTTCTGGGAGACCTTGCCTGGACTGCAGGGAACTGCCGATTGTGGAGATGGTCTCGAGTGGAGCATGACTTTTTCCAACCATGTAGAGCACCAAAAGAAAGGCAATTACGACCCATCCTTGCAAGCACAGCCGGTAAATCAGCCCATGGAAACTCCCGCTCGTTGTACCAAGACAAGTGCATGACGCAATTGTACCAGATCGAGATGCAAGGCCATGTTCAGGACCTCGTCCCTCATCATTGTCTTGCAATGCATGGCTCTCCTCGGCCGGGTAATGAGTCTTCAAGTACTCCAGTGCAGCTGTTGCGTTACGTTTTTTAGCGAGTGTGAACGGCGTCAAACCTTGCTGGTCTGTGGCTTTGAGCATCAGGCCTATCTGATTCCCAAGAAGGATGCACACATGAGCAATTGCCCTGACATTGTCCTCTGTACGGCTTCGTGGAGCGGATTCCATCCCCTCGCGCCCACTGAGAATATGTCTGCACCCTTAGACACCAACACGTCTATCGCTTGTACTCTTCGACTTCGCACTGCATAGTGTATGGGTGTCCGTCCAGTAGCATCTGAATGGGCGATGCGAGCATTTGGGAAGCTGCATAGATACTCCATGAGTGGTATGTTGCCATGTTCGGACGCATAATGTAGCAAGGATTTGCCTTCGTGGTCGGGAACGTCGTACAGTGCGGGTTGCCTTTTCAAAAAGTATGAAAAGAGTTCTGGTTGGCTCTGGCTCGACCATGCCGCATGATGTAAAATGCTCATACCGTACCAATCTAGTTCCAGCTCATCCACAAGGTCTTTTTGGTTGAGGATGAAGTTACTAGTAGTGTCGTTGAAGAAATTGTGTAAGGGCGTTCTGTTTTCAAGGTCGTGGCGAGTAAGGTCGGCGCCCTTACCGAGTAACGCCCTACAAATATCGATTCGTCCCGAGCTTTCCATTGCTCGGTGTAGTGCTGTACTATGTGCAATCAGGAACGGGAAGCCTCAATTATTGTAGAACGGGCAAATACCGGCCATGATCGTCAGATGTATCGACGTGTGCACCGCAGTGCAAGAGGAACTCGACCAACTCGAGGTGTCCGTTTTGTGTCGCGATCTTCTGAGTGTCAATGGAAGCTTCTACGCAGATTCCAGTCAAAACTCTCGTACACTCAAGAGGCTTGCACCGTCAGGTGTAGTATCAGTTGGCGTTGCCTGGCGTAAATCGAACATCGAGCGTATAATGTTCACGTCGCCATTGCGTGCGTAGCGAAATACTTGGGCGTTGAAAGGTAATACCGCCGGCAGGGTGAGTGTGTAATTTGCGGAAATGCCAGAACCCATGCCATCCTTCACAGAGAAGAAGGTAAAGTAGGCGAACATAGTCCATGTTCCAATCTGCAATTTTAGCTTGACCCGAACACCGCCGAATCCTGCTCTTGTACCCTGCCGTTTGTAAACAGTTAGAGAACCCACATCCCAGTTGCGTGACCATAAGTGAACCAATCCCGAAGGCTTGCCAAAGCTGATGGAATTGGTTGTGGAAGATCTTTTCGCCATTTCCAACTGTTGGTGTGCTTCAACAAAATGTTGTGTCTGTGTCGCTATTTGCGTGAGTTGCCGAGATATCAGCAAGGCTAACTTTCTGCGCGTACGTGAGTGTCTGCCATCATTATGTCCATCTCGACTCACGTATTGATAGTACTCAGATCCAATGTAAACAAAGCTTGATATTGCTGCAGTCGAACGGAGAACTTCCTGAGGCGGTTGTCGGCAAACAGAGCAAACTTGACACTCGTCCAAGATCTTTTCATGCTTGTCGTACACAAGTCGAACTTTGCCTTCCTAATGAAAGCCCTCGCTGACTCAAGATCTTTCGTGCACGATGTCAATCGGTCTTCGAACCCAATAGGGAATGCTACCTCTCCAGTTGCCGGCCAACTCTTGCAAATGATCTCAAGTTCACAAAATGTGGCGTGCATAGATTGGAAGCATAATTGGTATAGCTGCGCATCCGCTGGGGCATCAAATATTTGCGAGAAGGAGTTGCCGAGAAAGCAGCATGACTGGATTCCAAGCGTCAATAGTGATGCGACGCTCGCGGCTATCGAAAGCGGGTCGGCCATTTGCTTCGAAAGCGATATCGGCTTTCAGTACTGATAACGAGTTTCGGTAGCGATGGGTAACACAGAAGATCAAATCAGTAGGCTAAAGCTTTCGTGTATCATGTTAAGTTAACCCAATCAAGACTAGAATAATCCGGTGATCGACGGCAGATCTGATGCAAGGCGGCCCAACCTAAGCACGCACGACCAGCACATGAAGAATTGACCAGCTTTGCTGAATCTCAGCCGTGTCGGCGAGCCTGATTATATGAGAGCGGGGTAGTTTCACATCTCAGCGGCGCGCCTTATGCAAGTGGATAAACGAGAAAGGATTTACTATCGAGGTCCGTCAGCAAGGCTCCCTCCTCGACAAATTTGTGCAAAAGTTTGTTTAGAACTATGTCCACGCTGCCAAAACCACCTAGCAACAGCAAATCTTCGGAAGATGGCACCATAGCAGTTGGCTTAGTGGTGTATAAAAGTCCGACGGTTCGTAAACGTTACCGAAGGGGGGCTGCGAAGCACCATTGCAATAGTCATGACGTCACATTTTTAAAAGCCATGTCTTTTCTGCCATGTTTATTTTTGATCAGCTACCGTTTTGCAAGGGACAACGCCCCTTGCGAGCGGAACCCGCTCATGTAGCTACACCTCATAGTCACAGTACCAAGTCATCATGTGCCCTAATTGTTGCTGCCCTGGGTGCCCTGGGTGTCCCTCCATTCCTTCCATCTCAACATCCCCATTTCCGCCACCGTTGTTGTCGCTCGTCAACCCTCCGCTTGTGAAGACGCCGCTGGGCAACGTTATCGTTGATTGCACCAGATCGGAGCGGAGGATAGGGATAGACATCTGACTAGCCCGACCAGGTCCTAGGAAGGATGACTCTGGCAGGTCAAAGTCAGAGCCAAAGTTGTCCTCCGCAACGACAGAGGCAGTGCCTGGCGCACCGACGGGGGTGTACTCATGCGCGGCCCTCCGGATGTAGTTGGCGTTCCGCATAACAACAGTCTCGCTGGCTTTGGACTTGAGACAAGCATAGCTAGTAGAGTTAGCTTTGTTTATTAAACGTTTATCATAACTTACCCAAACGGTTCATCAAACAGCAACCCCTTCAACGAGCGTACGCGCAAGATAGCAACATAAGTAAGGCCTGCTGCAAAATCTTTCGTACCCGAGAGATTCAAGACGGCGCAGTTAATGGAGATGCCCTGGCTCTTGTGAACAGTAATAGCATATGCCAAAGTGATAGGAAACTGTATGCGGTGACAAGTGACGCTGCCATGCACCTAATCCCTAGTGGCGCGGAAGATAGGCACTAGCTTGTCGCCAGTCTCCGGATCAAGCAGAAGCTCTAGGCCGTCGTAGCCATCAAAAGCCACCAGCAACGCGAATAGGGCGTTCTTGTTAGGGTCGGCACCCTCCTCCCATACGATGTCATGAAGCGTCCCAACTGCCCTGTTAAACAATGCATAATTAGCCTAGATGTTCTTACTCAGCATGATGCGCGAGTTGATGGAGACATGCATCTGCTTGTAGAGGTTGCTAGCATCCTCAGTAGACCCGTTCTCAGCACTATAGCCCTAATAGGAAGCTCGAAGTGGAAGGACAGGGTTGTTAAGCTCGCGGAGGCGCTAATGGTTGTACAAGTAAACCTCTTTACAGAACTAGTAAATATAAATTGCGTTCTCAAACACATTCAGATTCTTAGTCGAGGCCACCTTTGCGCGCACACGGGACAACAGCAACTGCTAATTCTTTGCTGTAGCCTTGTTTATGCGTAGGTTGGACAGCGCAGAGCGGAAAGCAACGGCCTTGTTGTTGCTACCTTGTTGGCGCTTAATAACGTTTAAGGTAATAGTCGTATTGAACAACTTGTATAGGCGCTAACCGCTAACATAATTACTATTACCCGTCTTGCTTGCCTTTGTGCTGAAAAATAGAGCAGCAGCGACAGGCAGTAGCTAACAGAAATCTCTAATTAAGAGCACACTAATACCGCTAAATTCCTTATTGTTAGCCTTAATTTGCTAGAAGCAACGGTTAATCTAGGATAGTTAGATAATACTAACTATGCTCTTCTCGTTGATGAAGAGGTACCTAATATGTTAAAATTTGGCCTGTAGACCAGCGAGCGCAGAGGCAGGTATCTCCTAATAACTACCTTTCTTAACGGGCAGTCAGAGGAGGGAGTGCAGGGTTTGACCGCTAATGTTATAGGCAGCAACTCTAGTTAGGGCAGCTTAAAGGACTAGAGATAGACGACTAGAGTATGTAGCAACTTAGTTAAGTCCATAGCATATAGTACAGACAACAGTAGTCTTGCCTGTGCTACCCTCGCCCTCTATCTAAATAAATAGTAAGGGTATATTTAAGCCCGCACACTATTTGTGACAATAATCAACGAATAGATTATAGGCCTAGCGTTGCTTCTGCTCTAGGTTGTTAACAGCTATAACGCTACTGTTAGATGCATCTGCAGGAACTAAATGATTATGCTTTATAGCCTTCTACTAGTTAACCCTAAGGTCTAGAAACTTGCTAACACGATTGCTCTAATCGACATTATCTATAGCACGCATCCCTAGGTTGTTATCTAGATCTACGTTGTCGCTGTTGTCCTAGTTTAGCAGTTAGCGAGCAAGTGCAGCCTATTTAGCCTCTATATCCTCCTCTTTAGAAGCGGCTAGAGTCGACTTATAGACATCTACCTCTACAGGCTAGTTAAAATCAAGATCTGCAAGACCGTTCTGCTTATAGCTACCTCTATAGAGAGTACAACACTTAGCATATGCTTTACTAAACGTAGTATAAGCAATATCGTGTATGTTCTTAATGTAGAGGAGATCCTTAATCGCACAGAACAGATAGTGCAGCATTAACTTTGCCTAGCTAAAGTTCTTAGTGTCTTTAGAAGAATAGCGCAGAAAGTAGGTTAACACACGCTTCTTTGCAAGAGGTCGAACCTAGTATAGCTTATAGTAGTTATAACGCTTTAGGAACTTAATGTATATAATATGCTTATTAGCAGGATTGCGTTCCTTATACTTCTTAAGTAAGAGAGCCCGCAGCGTGTCTCCTCTCCTTTAACCTAGTATAGGTGCGAATACTACTTCTTAGGACAAAGATCTACACTTACAAAAGCCCGTAAGGAGTGTTTAAGAGAAAGATTAAGAAGTATATAACACACTTCTTGTGCAGAGTAATTGCAGTTGCTAATAAGCTTGTTTATTAACTTAGTAACTAAGGACTAGAAGAGGTAATTCTTATTTACAAAGAGTATAAGCGTTGCAGCGAGATCTTAATACAATAGTGACTTTTTCTTAGACTTAGTAGCGTACTTAACAACGTAGTCGATAACAGCACGTAGGTCCGTACAGGGAGAAACGTTAGTGTTAGCCTGCTATGCTATTGTAGTAAGACGGTTATACTTGTTAACTATGCTGTTATTACGCGCAGGATAGAACTACAACTACTCTTGTCTAGGAGCAAAATGCTTCTTAAGTTCTGCATTATCTCGCAGTTTGTCTAGCAACTAGAATTAGCACTCCTCTACCTAAGTAGTTTTGTTTACCTAAAGGCAGTACTTTTGGTTGTGAATATGTAACTAAACTTAATTTACTACTAACGAGAGACTAATAGCGTTGTTCTATATATTAGAACCTAGGACCTAGAGAATAGATAGTTCAGTGTGAGGGCGCGGCCCTAAATCTAGCTTAGAGTTGAAGCTAGTAACGTAAATGCCCTAAAACTTTGCAAAGTAGAGCTTTAGCTCATCTAATATGTTACCCGTAGCTTAAGGACTGCTATTAGACTAATACAGCCTATAGCTATAGGTGCTACCACGAGCCTGCTACTTATACCAACGCTAGTAGTCGTTAATGTTAAACTTAGGCTTAAGGACTTCGTTCTAGAAAGCATTTATTCTACAAACAAAATAGTATACAACAATTAGAGGATTATCTCGAATTGCGTTACAAGTATGTCGAGCACGCCTAGTTAGATTAGCACCTAGATTAAGCTATTACTAATAGCTAGGTAATAGTCGCATAAGTAAGTCCTAATAGTAGTCAGCTGCACTAAACGTAACGAAGAGAGATAGACATAGCAGCTGCCTAACCATCGCTTTAACTTTCTTTATCTCGCTAGCCTAATATAGGCGCGAACCTCTTAGACTAGTAGAGTACTAAGTAATAGAGTTTACGAGCTGTTTAGACTCCTCGCCCTAGTCCTAGAATGCTTGTCGTAGATCGTTAATAGTAAGCTACTTTCTCTCTAGGTGTAGAGAGTTCACAAAGAAGCTAGCCTTCTTATTAACTCTAGTTCTTATAATAGTGTTAAAAACGACGTATCTCTACCGCGGGTGTTACGCGAATCGGCCGTCCTTGTATAGCAGTAGATGCTAAACGTACTCTAGGTAAGACACCCCTCGTATATGAGCATTAACATACTTAGCACGGCCTCGTAGGTAAAAAGTAGAGAAAGCCTAACTAAGCAGAGGATAACTCCTATTAAACTCTAACAGCGGTGTTGCTTAAGGAGTTAGCATACTTATATTTAGTTTCCTATAAGGCTACTAACTAATAGTCTGTAAGCCTATCCTACGAAGTTAAGCCTAGAGGTTAGCGAGTTCGTTATTCTCTGCATAGAGATCTAGGACACTAGCAACCTTAGGAGTAGGATTGTTATCCTTAAAAACAGCTAGGTTATTAGAATCGAGAGACTCGTTCACATCTTCTGCTACAGCCGCAGCCGCCTCTTCGTTAATCTTATAGATAACTACATCGTCGTCTACAAAGGCATTATTAGGTAGAGCCTCTAGGTCTTTAGTAGAGATTACTAGAACGTTAGGATAGTATGCTAGATAGTTAGCACGTAGATAGTATAGCCACTTCTTAATAGCCTTCTTGCGCACTCGAAAGTCCTTTCAAAACTAGTTAATTATGTGCGGATTGTCTTTCTAGTTCTTTAGCTAGATAATAATAATATTAAGATTCTTAGAAAGTAGAGGCAGCTTGTTAAAGATCTTTGCAGTGTTGTTCAAGAAGTTAACTACATAGCCGCGGTACTTAAACTGCGGTTCTTAAATCTGCCTTACTTTAACAAAGCAGTGTACACGAGCAAGTAACATCTCCTTAACTTAGCTAAGCTTAGAGAGGATAGTGTCCTCTAGTACGAGGCCTAGATCTATAAGATTCTTATAAGAGAATATATAAGGTTCGTCTAGCTTAAGATTGCGATCCGCTTTAACGCAAGCCTCGCATACAACATTGTTGTTAAGACCTATCTTAAACTAACGCTCGTCGCAATAGGAGCATGTCTTTATCTTCTTTTTGTCTATTTAAGCGTAAAAACGTTAGAGGAGCTGCTAATCGCGGTTAGTTAAGGCGACATTATCCCTCTAGTTAGGCGAGTTAATATCGACAACAGGGTTAGAGACGTCTATAGCATTAACATTCTCTTAACGCTTGCGTTCTGCAGGACTAGAACGAGGATATCTAGTTCTAGTGCGACGAGGTCCTGTCCTTCGCGGCAGCAGAGATGACCTATATGCTAATAATAACGCTTAATAGCTACAGTTGCGGATATCAGCTTAACTAGAACCCTAAGAAGAAGATGCCTAGGTCTATACAACTCTATTCTTAGAGATATTACCGCTAGTCTAGCAGGCTCTACAAATGTAGTGCAAGATATCGTTGTTATTCTAGAAGTTAGCGAACTAAGTCTTATATTGCTCTAGAATGCACTATACATACTACTAAAACTTATCTTGCTCTTCTATATTGTTCTTGCAGTACTTGCAAAATTTCCTATTGTTAAGAGAAGGTATAGATTGTAGCCTGTATATAGAATGTAAGAGGTTAGACCTCTACTGTCCTTAGTGAATACACTTCGGTTTATTAGAACATTATAGAACGTTATAGAATGTCCTAGAATGTTATAGAATGTCCTAGAACTAGCTAGAACAAGATATATTCTTCTAACAGCTAACAAATGCTAATGTATGTAGAAACTTCTAGAAGCTAGCAGTCTGCTATAAAGTCAGCCTGCTCTCTAGCTCTAGATAGACTCTATCGAATTCATCTTTGTTCAACCTAGCCTTCCTGCTATCTTTAGCCTAGCCCCTTACATTTGAATTCGATTAACCACTTAAGTAGCTAGTGAGGCCATCCCCTAGTGCTCTACAACGGAACAATTGCGAGAGCAATACAACGGAATACATAGACGCCACTATAGGGACCTCTACGGTTAAATACCTGCATAAGCACATAACAAATACATCGGACATTAACGGAATTATTAGACATTAACGGAATTATTAGACACTAACGGAGCCACTAGGCAACAACGGAAATATTGATAATTACTAGAATCACTAGAATTACTAGAATCACTGGAATCACTAGAATCACTAGAACTACTAGACACAATAGAACATACTATAGAAGAACCTAAGCAAATAGCTAACAGCAGCAACGCTGCAAATGCTTCTCTAACTATAGAGCAAACCTTCTACGCTTTTATGCAGCAAATAGTTTAAAGCAATGCTATTAATTAATAGACTATACAAGGCCTCTAGAATACTCTGCAACAAAGCCTTAATGCACTCTAGTCTAAGAAAAGAAAGAAGAAACTACTACAGCTCTTAGAGTTTAATAGAACACGCTCTAAATAGGATAGATAGGAAATTGAAGCAAGGAACAAAATCAAGACTAATAGTAGAAGTATTAGGTTAGACATAGATCAGCTGCGCTACATCTTTGCTAGACTACGCAGCAATGCCTAGAACATGTGCTTAGCTTTTGTTAGAGCTAAGGAAGAGGAGGAGAATAGTTTAGGCTCCTAACTACTAGATTACTTAGCTAGCACCTACAGCGACCCCAACCGCTAGAGAAAAGCTCTCTCTAATATCTACTTAATTAAGCAGAAGGCATATAAGTCTTTTGCCCGCTTTCTACTACGCTTTAATGTAAGAGGTTAGACCTCTATTGTCCTTAGTAGATACACTTCGGTTTATTAGAACATTACAGAACGTTATAGAATGTTCTAGAACGTTATAGAATGTCCTAGAACGTTATAGGATGTCCTAGAACGTTATAGAATGTCCTAGAACGTCATAGAATGTCCTGGAACTAGCTAGAACAAGATATATTCTTCTAACAGCTGACAAATGCTAATGTATGTAGAAACTTCCAGAAGCTAGCAGTCTGCTATAAAGTTAGCCTGCTCTCTAGCTCTAGATAGACTCTATCGAATTTATCACTGTTCTACCTAGCCTTTCTGCAGTCTTCTGCCTAGCCCCTTATATTTAAATTCGATTAACTACTTAAGTAGCTAGTGTAGCTATCCCCTAGTGCTCTACAACGGAATTGCGAGAGCAATACAACGGAATACAAGGACGCCACTGCAGGGACCTCTACGGTTAAACACCTGCCTGAGCACATAACGTATACATTAGATATTAACGGAATTATTAGACATTAACGGAATCATTAGACATTAACGGAATTATTAGACATTAACGGAATTATTGGACATCAACGGAATTATTAGACATTAACGGAACTATTGGACACTAACGGAGCCACTAGGCAACAACGGAAATATTGATAATCACTAGAATTACTAGAATTACTAGAATCACTAGACACAATAGAGTATACTATAGAAGAACCTAAGCAAATAGCTAACAGCAGCAATGCTGCAAATGCTCCTCTAACTATAGAGCAAACCTTCCACGCTTTTATGCAGCAAATAGTTCAAAGTAATGCTATTAATTAACAGACTATACAAGGCCTCTAGAATGCTCTGCAACAAAGCCTTAATGCACCCTAGTCTAAGAAAAGAAAGGAGAAACTACTACAGCTTTTAGAATTTGATAGTACACGCTCTAAATAGAATAGATAGGAGATTAAAGCTAAGAACA
Organism: Ophiobolus disseminans; assembly: GCA_010093685.1. Taxonomy (NCBI): domain Eukaryota; kingdom Fungi; phylum Ascomycota; class Dothideomycetes; order Pleosporales; family Phaeosphaeriaceae; genus Ophiobolus; species Ophiobolus disseminans. The sequence goes on along the minus strand of MU006239.1, from coordinate 335,324 downwards.
AGATTAAGACTAATAGCAAAGTTATTGGATCAGACATAGACTAACTGCGCTACATCTTTGCTAGACTACGCAGTAATGCCTAGAACATATGCTTAGCCTTTGTTAGAGCTGAGGAAGAAGAAGAGAATAGCTTAGGCACCTAACTGCTAGAATACTTAGCTAGCACCTACAGCGACCCTAACTGCTAGAGAAAAGCTCTCTCTAATATCTACTTAATTAAGCAGAAGGCACATGAGTCTTTTGCCCGCTTTCTGCTACGCTTTAAGACTAAGCTAGCAGATGCTAGAGCATTGTCATTCAATAACACTATTAAGATTTCACTCCTAGAAAACGCTATTAGCTACGCTATGCAGGAGAGACTTGTTAGTGTCTTTCTAGTTCTAATTAAGTATAGCGCTTTCACCTCTCTACTTTAAACTATAGGGTTAAGACTAGACGCTATTAAGACACTATAGAGACCCTAACCTTACACTTAACGCCACGCGCAGCAAAACGATAGTATGGATTAGGAGCCTACACATGCCTATGCTGCTCAATCCCTAGGAAATTAACGCGCTAAGTAGGTGAGTAAGAATAAGATTTAGAGACGCAGGAACAGCCGCTTGTGTATACACTGTAGAGCTTCTAGACATATTATTAGCTCCTGTTAGTATGCTCCTGCACGTTACCCTTCTTCTACTACTGTTGCAACTACAAAGATTGCAGAGATGCTACAGCTAGAAGAGGAGGATACTAAGTTAGAAAAAGAGTAGCTCCTGCTTAAAGTCACTAGCAGGAGCATAAGGAGAAGGCTTTGAGGATAAAGCAAAACTAGCGCTTATTTTAACCCTACATGAAAGCAAAACCAATTACTATATATATGCTTATCAATCACACTTATTACGCATCTACAATACTAGATTCTAGTTGCTTGATATATGCCCTAGTGAGCGCCTAGTTTACCTAGAAAGCCAAACTCTAGTGCACTAATTTACCTACTCTAAGGACCCTCTAAGGAGTAGAAGGAACTAGAACTATTAGGCAAGCTTGCCACTTTACATATAATATCGAAGGATATACATGCACAGGATAGGGATACATAATAGAGAACACTTACCTTAGTTTTAATATCTTGCTTAGACGCTCCTAGTTTAATAGACACAATGTTACTATTGCACTAGCAAAGAAGTCTATCTTTATCTACTTAGAAAGGACCCGTATCCGCCTCCGCAGTAAGAAAGAAGAACTACCTTCTACACTAACAGTCTAGGAGATCTCTGCAGTAGCTATGCAGAGATATATTTAAGCATCTAAGAAAGACAAGTCTGTTAGTGTATTTGCTGCCTCTATAGCAGACATCTAGAAGGCTTTAGCTCTTAAAGCACAATTGAGCTTAGAGCAGATCAAAGACCTCCTACTACTAAGCTACCGCCACTAGCTGCTAGTCTTTAATCTAAACCAAGCTGCTAAGCTCTCTCTACACTAGCCTAGAGTAGACTACTATATTAAGCTTATCAAAGAAGATAGAAAGAGTCCGCAAATACTATAGGGCCCTCTCTACAATATGTCTAGAGATAAGTTACTAGTGCTCTGCAAAGAACTTACATCACTACTAGACAAGAGATTTATTAGGGTTAGCAGCTCTCCTGCTACAGCTCTAGTTCTCTTTGCAAAGAAACTAGGGGGAGGCCTACGCATGTATATTAACTACCGCGCTCTTAATGCTATTACTAAGAAGAATAGATACCCTCTGCCTCTTATCTATAAGACATTGAACAACATCTGCAAGGCTAAGTAGTATACTAAGCTAGATGTTATTACGGCTTTCTACAAGATACGCATTCAAGAAGAGGATAAATAGCTTACTACTTTCCGCACACGCTTTAGGCTATATAAGTAGCTAGTCACTCTATTTAGTATAGTTAGCTCTCCTAGCACCTTTCAACGCTATATTAACTAGGTCTTACGTTAGTTCTTAGATAAGTTTGTATCCGCCTACCTAGACGATGTTCTAATATACACTAATAGCTCCCTCTAGGAACACCGCGCCTATGTTAACAAGGTTCTAGATGCCCTTAGAGAGGCTAGACTCTAGCTAGACATTAAAAAGTGTGAATTTGAAGTCAAGTCTACTAAGTACCTAGGATTTATTATTAACACAGAGAAGGGACTGCTTATAGACCCTTAGAAGATTAAAGCTATTACTAACTAGAAAGCACCTATATTAGTTAAAGGCATACGCAGCTTCTTAGGATTTGCAAACTTCTACCGTAGATTTATCTAGAATTTTGCCAACACTGCAGCACCCCTTACTAGACTTACTAGAGATGTTACCTAGCGCTAGACCTAAGAAGAACAGGAAGCCTTTAACAAACTCAAGGCTGTCTTTATTAGTGAGCCTATCCTAGCTTATTTCTATCTAGATAGGGAAACAGTGGTGGAAACAGACTTATCTAGCTATGCAGTTAGAGGAGTACTTTCCTAGTATAATGAGAAGGGAGTCCTTAGGCCCTGTGCCTATTTCTCACGCAAGAACAACCCCTATAAATGCAACTATAAGATTTATAACAAAGAGATGCTAGCTATTATACGCTGCCTAGAGGAATAGGACTCTAAACTTAGGATAGTTACTAAGTTCACTGTCCTAACAGACCACAAGAACCTAGAGTACTTTACTAAGCTAAGAAAGCTTAATAAAAGGCAGATTAGATAGTTAATCCTACTAGGACGCTATAACATTACGCTTTAATATCGACCTAGGAAGCTGAATAAAAGAGCAGATGCTCTCTCTAGAAGGGAACAAGACCTGCCTACAAATGCAGAGGATGCACGCCTTAAGCACTAGTATTAACAGCTTCTTAAGCCTACTACTGCTAAAGAAGAAGAGATAGCAGACTTAACTAATACTGTTATCACCTTTTCAAGCCGGATTTTTCCACTAAGAGCCTTTTCTACTCAGGTAGAACCTATAGAGCCTGCTGCTCTAGAAGAGCTCTAGAAACAAGCTACACAGGAAGACTTAGTGTATTCTACTGCACTCTAATATGTTAAAGATAGAGAGCGCCGCTTTCTAGCACACCTTAGACTTAAGGCATTAATATTAGAGTGTTATACAGACAACAACTCAGTCCTATACTTCCGCAACAGGAAATAGGTGCCTAATTCTAAGCCTTTACGCACTAGGCTTATCTATAAGATCTATGCATTACTAGCTACTAGACACCTAGGAAGAGAAGGAATATACAAGATACTAGTAAGAGACTACTTCTAGCCTAGCATATCTAATAACATACGTCGCTTTGTCCGCAACTGTAATATCTGTAGACGCATTAAGCCCTAGAGAGATAGACTGCAAGGCTTCTTAAAACTACTGCTACTCTCTAAACGCATCTAGAAAGAGATCTTAATAGACTTTATTAAAGAACTGCTAGAAAGCAATAGCTATACAACACTTCTTGTTGTTACAGATTAGTTAAGCAAGAATGTTATCCTTAATCCCTTAAAAGACACTAGAGTAGAAATAGTTGCTTACAATTTCCTGCAGTATGTAGTTGCCTACTACTAGCTACCTAATGCTATTGTCTCCGACCGTAGTACCTAGTTTACTAGTCATTTCTAGGCTATTCTAACTAAGATAATAAACATCACACGCCGCTTATCTACAGCATAGCATCTACAGACTAATAGATCTACTAAGAGAATAAACAGCATTATTAAAGCCTATCTCCGCGCCTTTATTAGGTAGGGACAAAGTAATTAGGTAGACCTTCTTCTAATAGCCTTAATTGCTATCAAAAGACGCGAAGCAAGGTTAACAAGAGTCTCACTCTTCTTCCTTTAATATAGCTACAATGTTGACCCTATCTAACTAGATATCTCTTAAGAACTAAACTAAGAAGAGCTAGAAGCATATCTGCAACCTAATTATAACAAGGCAAAGGCAATTGTTAAGAAGCTTAAGCATGCTTTTAACATAGCACAAACTATAATAGCTAAAGCATAGCAAGAGTAGGAGCGCTAGGCAAATAAGCATAGGTATAAGCCTCCTACACTATAAGTAAATAACAAAGTCTAGCTCTTCTATAGGAAGCAACTGTCAAATAGAAGACTAAGCAAGAAACTTAACTAGAAAAATGCTAAATACACAGTTATTGAGGTTATTAGCCTACACTTAGTTAGGCTTAACACACTACTAGGCATCTACAATGTCTTCTATATTAACCGCCTAAGGCTAGCCTCCTTAGATCTCTTCCCTAGCTAGCCTAATAACGATACTTAACTAGCACCTGTCCTAGTTAATAAAGAACTAGAATTAGAAGTGGAACAGATTATAGCTAAAGTGACCTACAGAAACAGACTGTTCTTTAAGGTTAAATAGACTAGATATGCCCTAACAACTTTTAAGCTAGCAGAAAATCTTAAAGACAACACTGCTCTAGATAAGTAGGAAACCTTCACTGCTCTATACCGCAATCAACGCTCTAAGTTGCTTCTAGCTGGATTTAGAAGAGGCGATAAAGAACAGTTCCTAATACACTAATACACAACACCTATAAGAACTAGAGAAGAGGGGTAATGTAAGAGGTTAGACCTCTATTGTCCTTAGTAGATACACTTCGGTTTATTAGAACATTATAGAACGTTATAGAATGTCCTAGAACGTTATAGAATGTCCTAGAACGTTATAGAATGTCCTAGAACTAGCTAGAACAAGATATGTTCTTCTAACAGCTGACAAATACTGATGTATATAGAAACTTCTAGAAGCTAGCAGTCTGCTATAAAGTCAGCCTGCTCTCTAGCTCTAGATAGACTCTATCGAATTTATCACTGTTCTACCTAGCCTTTCTGCAGTCTTCTACCTAGCCTCTTACATTTAAGACTAAGCTAGCAAATGCTAGAGTATTGTCATTCAATAACACTATTAAGATTTCACTCCTAGAAAACGCTATTAGCCACGCTATGCAGGAGAGACTAATTAGTGTCTTTCTAGTTCTAATTGAGTATAGCGCTTTCACCTCCCTACTTTAAACTATAGGGTTAAGGCTAGATGCTATCAAGACACTATAGAGACCCTAACCTCACGCTTAACGCTACGTGCAGCAAAACGATAGTATGGATTAGGAGTCTACATATGCTTATGCTGCTCAATCCCTAGGAAGTTAACGCGCTAAGTAGGTAAGCAAGAATAAGATTTATAGACGTAGGAACAACCGCTTGTGTATACGCTGTAGAGCTTCTAGACATATTATTAGCTCTTGCCGTTATGCTCCTGCACGTCGCTCTTTTCCTACTACTGTTGCAACTATAAAGATTGCAGAGAGGCTACAGCTAGAAGAGGAGGATCCTAAGTCGGAAAAAGAGTAGCTCCTGCTTAAAGTCACTAGCAGGAGCATAAGGAGAAGGCTTTGAGGATAAAGCAAAATTAGCGCTTATTTTAACCCTATATGAAAGCAAAACCAATTACTGTACATATGCTTATCAATTACACTCACTACGCATCTATAATACTAGATTCTAGTTGCTTAATATATGCTCTAGTGAGCGCCTACTTTGCCTAGAAAGCCAAACTCTAGTGCATTAATTTACCTACTCTAAGAACCCTCTAAGGAGTAGAAGGAACTAGAACTATTAGGCAAGCTTGCTACTTTACATATAATATCGAAGGATATACATGCACAGGATAGGGATACATAATAGAGAACACTTACCTTAGTTTTAATATCTTGCTTAGACGCTCCTAGTTTAATAGACATAATGTTACTATTGCACTAGCAAAGAAGTCTATCTTTATCTACTTAGAAAGGACCCGTATCCGCCTCCGCAGCAAGAAAGAAGAACTACCTCCTACACTAACAGTCTAGGAGATCTCTGCAGTAGCTATGCAGAGATATATTTAAGCATCTAAGAAAGACAAGTCCGTTAGCGTATTTGCTGCCTCTATAGCAGACATCTAGAAGGCTTTAGCTCCTAAAGCACAATTGAGCTTAGAGCAGATCAAAGACCTTCTACCACTAAGCTACCGCCACTAGCTGCTAGTCTTTAATCTAAACTAAGCTGCTAAGCTCTCTCTACACCGCCCTAGAGTAGACCACTGTATTAAGCTTATTAAAGAAGATAGAAAGAGTCTATAAATACTATAGGGCCCTCTCTACAATATGTCTAGAGATAAGTTACTAGTGCTCTGCAAAGAACTTACATCACTGCTAGACAAGAGATTTATTAGAGTTAGTAGCTCTCCTACTGCAGCCCTAGTTCTCTTTGTAAAGAAACTAGGAGGAGGCCTACGCATGTGCATTGATTACCGCGCTCTTAATGCTATTACTAAGAAGAACAGATACCCTCTACCTCTTATCTATAGGACATTGAACAACATCTGCAAGGCTAAGTAGTATACTAAACTAGATGTTATTGCAGCCTTTTACAAGATACGCATTTAAGAAGGAGATAAATAGCTTACTGCTTTCCGGACCCGCTTTAGACTTTATAAATAGCTTGTCACTCCTTTTGGCATAGTTAGCTCTTCTAGCACCTTTTAGCGCTATATAAATTAGGTTTTACGCCGCTTCCTAGATGACTTTGTATCTGCTTACCTAGATAATGTTCTAATATACACTAATAGCTTACTTTAAGAACACCGCATCTATGTCAACAAAGTCCTAGACGCTCTTAAGGATACTAGCCTTTAACTAGATATTAACAAATGCGAATTTGAGGTTAAGACTACTAAGTATCTAGGTTTTATTATCGATGCAGAAAATAGACTGTGCATAGACCCTAAGAAGATTAAAGCTATTACTAACTAGAAAGCCCCTATATTAGTGAAAGGAGTCCGCAGTTTCCTAGGATTTGCTAACTTCTACTAGCGCTTTATTTAGGACTTTGCTAACATTACAGCACCTCTTACCTAGCTTACTAGGGACGTTAGCTAGCGCTAGACACAGCAAGAGCAAGAAGCCTTTGACAAGCTTAAGGCTATCTTTGTTAGCGAGCCTATCCTAGCGCATTTCTATCTAGACTAGAAAACAGTAGTTAAAACAGACTGCTCTAGCTATGCTATAGGTAGCATTCTCCCTTAGTATAATGACAAGAGAATACTTAGGCCCTGCGCCTACTTTTCACGCAAGAACAACCTCTATAAATGCAACTATAAAGTCTATAACAAGGAAATGCTAGCTATTATACGCTGCCTAGAAGAATAGGATTCTAAACTTTAGACTATAGAGAAGTTTACTGTCCTCACTAACTACAAGAACCTAGAGTACTTTACTAAACCTAGGATGCTTAATAAAAGGTAGATTAGATAGTCTATTCTCTTAGAACGCTACAACATTACGCTGTAATACTAGCCTAGGAAACTAAATAAGAGAGCAGATGCTCTTTTAAGAAGAGAACAAGACCTACCTGCAGATACAGAAGATGCACGCCTTAAGCACTAGTATCAACAGCTTCTAAAGCCTACCACTGCTAAAGAAGAGATAGAGGACTCTATAGATGCTGTCATTTCCTTCACTAGCATAATTCTGCTAACTTATGCCTTTCCTGCCTAGATTAAACCTATAGAGCCTACTGCCCTAGAGCAACTCTAGAAACAAGGTGTAAAGGAAGATCAGACCTATTGCACAGCACGCTAGTCTGTCCTAGATAGAGAACGACGCTTTCTAGTACACCTAGGACTAAAGGCCTTAATAGCAGAATGCTATGTTAAAGGCAACACGCTTCTGCACTACCGCAACTAGAAATAGGTTCCTGCTCTTAAACTACTGCGCACAAGACTTATCTATAAAACTTATGCTTTACTAGCTACTAGTTACCTAGGAAGGGAAGGGATATACAAGATCCTAGCAAGAGACTACTTCTAGCCTAGCATGTCTAATAATATACGCCGCTTTGTTAGGAACTGCGACACCTGTAGACGTGTTAAACTATAGCGAGATAGGCTGCAAGGGTTTCTAAAACTACTCCCTCTTTCTAAGAGGATCTAGAAAGAAATCTCTATAGACTTTATTAAAGGACTTCTAGAAAGCAATAGTTGCACAACACTCCTTATAGTTACAGACTAGCTTAGCAAAGATGTAGTTCTTATTCCCTTAAAAGACACTACAGCAGAAACACTTGCTACTAACTTCCTGCGCTATGTAGTTGCCTATTATTAGCTGCTAGATGCTATTGTGTTAGACCGTAGTACCTAATTCACTAGCTATTTCTAGGCTATCCTGACAAAGATAATGAATATTACCTACTAGTTATCTATAGCATAGCACCCGCAGACTAATAGGTCTACTAAGCGCATAAATAGCACTATTAAAGCCTATCTACGTGCTTACATTAACTAGGCACAAACTAATTAGGTAGACCTTCTTCTAATAGCCTTAATTGCTATTAAAGAACGCGAAGCAAGGTTAACAAGGGTCTTACCCTTCTTTCTTTAACATAGCTACAATGTTAACCCTATCTAACTAGATATCTCTTAAGGACTAAACTAAGAAGAGCTAGAAGCACATCTGCAACCTAATTATAATAAGGCAAAGGCAATTGTTAAGAAGCTTAAGCATGCTTTTTATATAGTACAAACTACAATAGCTAAAGCATAGTAAGAGTAGAAGAGTTAGGTAAATAAGCATAGGTATAAGCCTCCTACACTGCAAGTGAATAATAAAGTCTAGCTCTTCTACAGAAAGCAACTGTTAAATAGAAGACTAAATAAGAAACTCGACTAGAAAAATGCTAAATATACAGTTATTAAGGTTATCAGCCTACACTTAGTTAGGCTTAACACACTACTAGGTATCTATAATATCTTCTATATTAACCGCCTAAGGCTAGCCTTCTTAGATCTCTTTCCTAGCTAGCCTAATAATAACACTCAACTAGCACCTATTCTAGTTAATAGAGAACTAGAATCAGAAGTAGAACAGATTATAGCTAAAGTGACCTACAGAAACAGACTGTTCTTTAAGGTTAAATAGACTAGATATACCCTAACAACTTTTAAGCCAGCAGAAAATCTTAAAGACAACACTGCTCTAGATAAGTGGGAAACCTTTACTGCTCTATACCGCAATCAACGCTTAAAGTTACTTCTAGCTAGATTTAGAAGAGGCGATAAAGGACAGTTCCTAATACACTAATACACAACACCTACAAGAACTAGAGAAGAGGGGTAATGTAAGAGGTTAGACCTCTACTATCCTTAGTAGATACACTTCGGTTTATTAGAACATTATAGAACGTTATAGAATGTTCTAGAACGTTATGGAATGTCCTAGAATGTTATAGAATGTCCTAGAACTAGCTAGAACAAGACATATTCTTCTAATAGCTGACAAATGCTAATGTATGTAGAAACTTCTAGAAGCTAGCAGTCTGCTATAAAGTTAGCCTGCTCTCTAGCTCTAGATAGACTCTATCGAATTCATCTTTGTTTAACCTAGCCTTCCTGCTGTCTTCAGCCTAGCCCCTTACATAGAAACAGGCTATTCCTCTTCTAGTAGAAGGCTACTATCACGTGCTTATAACGTAATAGCCGCAACGGAAGTTATTAGATTTAATAAGGTATAAAAACCTAATAATAGATAAGATAAATTAATAATAATGTATTGTCTTATAGTGTTCTCTAGTTAAGTGCAGAGTTTAACTAGGTATTAGATCTAGTACTAGTGTGCTAAGGCGCTTATGCCCGCCTCTTCTATTTCTTTTAGTGTTAGTAGCCTTACAGCACCCCTAATATCTAACACACCCTCTTAGCTTAGATGTGTTTGCAAGCTAGTAACCTTAGGTAATAACAAGGTCCTTAAGTTTTGCTTAAAGCTCTTCTAATAGTGCCTTCTTAGTCACCTTGTGTAGTGATTGTAAGAATGTAAGCTTTAACAAGGTATTTCCTTATTAGGAAATATCACGTGACTAATCACGTGACTTGCCTAATCTAGTAATAGCTGTAAACGCTACATATATCATGCCTATTAGGCTGTTACTATCTATAGTAGCAACGCGTAATCTATTACATTATAATTGCGTAATCTATTACATTATAATGTACAATCTACCTATACGCGTAATCTATTACATTGGATTACGCATATAGAGTGCTCTAGAACTAGATTGTATTTATAAGCAAAGAACCTTCTAGAGCTACTCTACAATGTATATAGACTCTCTTCTCTCTCTCTATAGCTTAGTGTCTAACTATTAATCTTGTAACTAGTATATACATTTTATATTACTAGTATCTTCTCTACTCTTTACTCTACTTCCGTTGCGGCTATTACGTTATTAGCACGTGATAGTAGCCTCCTACTAGAAGAGGAATAGCCTGTTTCTACATACAGGCTACAATCCACGCCTCCTCTTAATAGTAATACCTTAACTAAACTAACTTAATAAAGGAAGTTTAGCTACTTGTTGCCTAGCAACACCTTAGTAAAGCTATTTGCTATTATTTCCGATAATTAAATGTATTCTATAGTAATCTTTCTACTTGCAACCTCCTGTCTTATCTAGTAGTTGTAGATGTCTATATGCCTAAGCTTTGTTTAAAGCTTTAATATCTCTTTTGTAACTAGTCTAATAGTTTACATATTATTGCAATAAATTGTGATTGTGTTAGATAGAAGCTAGATTTAGAGCTCTTTAAGTAGGCGTAATGTAAAGAGAGCTTCCTCAGCTATTTAGGATAGGGCTAGGAGTTCTGCCTTAGCGGTAGATGTAGTGATAGTGCCTTGCTTGCTAGCTCTCTAGGCAATAAGGCTATTAAAGAGCTTAATTGCATAGCCTTAAGAGCTTTTCCTGTCTTGTGTGTTGTCTGCAAATAATGCATTACTAGCTACTTAAAGAGTGTCTCCTTCTCTAAGCTAAAGTGCTAGCCACCTTATGTCTAATAGGTATAGAAGGACGCGGTCTGCGGCATCGTAATGCTCTTAGGAGGGGTTTAAGAGGAAGCGTGCTAAGCGTGAGGTAGCAAAAGCAATATCTAGTCTAGTAGTAACTGCAGCAAAGAGTAGTAACCTAATTTTGCGTTAGTATCTATTGATCTCAGCAGGTGTTAACAGTAAATTTAAGAGCTTAAGTTTAAATAGAACTTATAGGTGTATTATAGCGTAGCTTATGCTTATCTACTAGCTTATGGATTTTGTCTACATAGGCAGCTTGTGAGAGATAGATAAGTCCTTCTATTCTATCTCTAATTACCTCTACTTCTAGGAACTACTAGAGATCTTCTCCTCTAGTTATAGTATACTTATCCTGTAGGAGTTAGATAGCTTATTGTGCTTTCTTAGTCTTGTGTTTAGCATAGGCTAGGATAATATTATCTACATAAAAGAAGATAATAATACTGTTCTTAATTATGCAGCAAGGCTCGTAAGAGACGCGTGTAAAGCTAAGGTCTTTAAGAGTTGTTGTAAACTCCTTCTGCTAGAGCATAAGTGAGAGGCGCAATCTATATAAGGCCTTCTAAACCTTAAGGATAATACCTGTCTTCTAGTATCCTTTAGGCATCCTTATGTAGATTTCCCTGTCTATAGTAGCATGAACAAATGCGTTTGTAATGTTATGTTGCTTAAGTTCTAGGTTGTGCTTAGCTGCAATTGCTATAAGCATGCGAAATAATCTACTAGCTAGGGTAGCTGCATAGGTGTCTTAGAAAGAGATCTGTCTCTGTTAGTCTCCTCTAACTACAAGGCGCGCCTTGCACTTAATAAATTAATAATCCTTATTAAACTTGTAGGTGTATACCTACATGCAGTCCAGGACCTAGTGACCTGTTAGTCTAATTAAGGCATAGGATACTTCTCTCTATAATTCTATCTTTTGATGGCTTGCTAAATAGTCGCGTTCTGCTTCTTTAAACAGCTCTTCTATTAGGTGTTCTTTAAGCTTAGTCTTATAAGTTAGTAGAGGTAGGAGCTAACTACAGTGTAGCTTAATGCCTAAGGCAAGCAGCCTCTTTACCTTAGCCTTGTTAACCACTTCTCCTTTATATTAGCTAACATGTCCAGCCTAAGTTCCTGCTATAAAGGCAGCTGCCTATAGAACAGTCTTAGATAAGCATAACTGCGTTAATCCTATTGCCTTGCTTAGGGTCAACAATATAGCTAGTAATGCAGTAGGTAGTAGTAGTAATAGTAGAGGTGTTGGGTATATGCCTATAATCTTTCTCTCTATAATTTTCCTCTCTTAGTAATAGCTAGGTAGATTAGTCTCTTCTTAAGCTGTTAAGTCTTTAGTAATGTTATCTTTAAAGAATAATTTAACCTCTAGGTTAGTTTGTAGTGTTAGAAGCTCTATAGTCTTAATATAGGTTGCAATCTCTTCTAGTGTACTATGCATAAGGTTGTCTATTAGGTCCTTAGTTTTGCTATTAAATACTAAGTGCTTATTAAACACAACATTACGTGTGCTAATACCCTTAGCTATAGATAGTATCTAGATGCGATAGATGTTAGATAATCTGTATCCAACTAGGTAGCTAACCTAAGCCTTTAGGTCTAGGCGTTAGAGGCGTAATTTCCCTCTGTAGGTATTATTAGTTATTGCAAAGGACTTGCATCTATATGCTTTAAGATAAGTAAGGTTTAGTTTACGGAGTTTAGTAACAATTCTATTAGAGAAAGCAATCCTAGTGAAGAAGGTCTTATATAGTGTCTTCTAGTTGTTAGTATAATTTAGCGTTCTGTTGTAGAGGTAAACTGCTGCTCTAGTGATTTTAGGCTACAGTTCCTAGGAGAGGTTAGCATCTAATCTTATAGCGCGTGCCTTCTCCTTGTTTACACCCCCTAAGCGTTCAGCACCTCTATTCTAGGCTTAAGTATTAGAAGCTAAAGGCTTAATAATAATCCTTTTAGAGTTAAGCTAGCGCTAAACTTGTAGTTTAATAGTAGTGATCTTATAATCTGCTTTAATAATCTTAATAGTAATGTTAAAGTAGATCCTAAGAAAGGTAAAGAAGATCCTAAGTTTGTTAATAATAGAATTAGCAGGTCTGTTGTCTGTGAAGTACATATCCTATTAGAGTCTAGAGATCCTACAGGTAATAAGCATTTAACTCTTCTTCTTAGTAATGCTCTAGTCCTTATAGGAGTAGAAGTTAATAGCTAGTCTTTCTTCTAGTTCTAGGTCATTGTTGCGTAGTGTGCGGCGTATTTAGCGCTTAGCTTTAGCTTTGCTATATAAGTTGCACTTAACTGTAGTGATGCCTTTAATGCGCACCCCCTTAGCTTGCTAAACAAGGTGCTTAATAGCTACTAGGCCTAGATAGCCTAAGCGCTTGTGCTAGGTGATAGCGAAGGATCTTTATAATACTCTTAGTGTTCTTAAGTTTATTATATAGAAGGCCTAGTTAATAGTTAAGTAGTGTTCTAACACCTATTAGCTATAAAGCTTAGTAAGCCTTTCTAGAATAGATCTATCTAGTCTTCTAAGTGTAGTAGGTTTATGCTTAGTTTCCCACTATATGCCTAGCTGCCTAAGAAGGCGGAATGATACTAGGTTGCATAGAATGTCTAGACAGATAGCAACATTATAAAGGATAAGCTTAGTTGTTCTACTCTAATTAGTTAGGAATAGGTCTAGTAAACTATACCCTGTAATCTAGAGTTAAGAGTTACCTGCCTATATAAAGTCGCTAGGTGTATATAGTCTATTGTTATAGGTACGCTCTAGGTTATTAGTAATGTAGCAGGTTAAGCCTAAGTCTAGAATAAAGGAGTGTTTTAAAGGGTAACCTTAATTGCCACTAACTTAGAATAAGGCCTTAGTAATTGCGGTAATTTGCCGACCTTCTAGTTATTGTTAATTGTTATTAGAGACATCCTAGATAATTAGTGTCTAGGAATCTAATCTCTTAATGTATAGAGTTTAAGACTTTAATCTGCTCTTGCTTCTTAATGCTCCTTAAAGAATAGTATTGTGCTTGCGCTTGTATTCTACAAGAGTGCGCATAGTAGAGTTTAGCTTCTACTATTTAGGTGCTTAGTCATTATTAATATACTAGCAATCCTTAATGTTATAGACTTAGTCACATGCTAGGCACTTCTTACCTAAAGATGCCTTGTTACTAGTAGGTCTTTTGCTAGACTAAGAGGAGGATTAATTGCTCTTTCTCTTTCTACTAGGGTTTCTTTCCCTATGTTTAGATAGCGCGCTGTTTTCTATAGCTTTAGAAGCGTCCTTTTAGCTATCTTAGGTGGTTGCACTACTATCAGCGAGAAATAAGGAGTTATTAGCTACAGCAATAAATGCCTGCTTTTTATTCACTAGTTTCAGCGGATAATTTAGGCTTATGTATTCCTAGAAGCGTTTTATTATCTTCTTTCTTGTTATAAGAGGATTAAACCTTCTAGTATCTTAGAAGGTTGCAGCCTATATAGGTGCTGCCTTGTTTACAGCCTGCAGGAAGTCTTTAGTAATATTGTCAATATTATGTACCTTAGACACTCTATGCACTATTGCATCTAATAATGCTTTATTATATTCTACTAGCTATGTATCCTAATTGTGTGTATTGTAAGGCGCACGCGCGCACGTAAGGCGAAGCCTCGTGCGTTAGCTGCGGCCTATACGATATATACTGTTCTGCACACTATAATTAATGTTTATTGATTATATATACCTTTTTAGCTGCATAGCGCAGCGGGTGCAGACCTGCGTCCTGACATGTATTGCGTATAGGCTTAAGGGCGGTGTAGTAGCGTTTGCGTGTGCGTTTCTTTTTAAGGCGATTATTAACCCTAGCAGTGAGCTTAAGGTTAGCAAGCCACTAGCGTAGTGACTGTTCTAGTAGGCAGCATGTGCGTTAGAGATAGAGCGCAACTGTTAATCGGATTAGCTAGGTAACATGCTGAATACTCTTCTATTAAGTATTATATTAGTAGAGATAAAGCTTGTATCTCTTAGTAAGGGTCTTGTAGTAGTCTATATCCTCCTTGTAGGCTTTCTAGCCTTAGATTAATAGCATAGATAGGCGTATTGCCTTCTCGATTCTAGCTGCAGCACTGTACTAGGATAGTTTAGGCAGGTCTAGCATAACTAGCTTAATTAGGAATAGAACTAGTTCTTCTTCCTTTACATTGTCCTAGATGTTGTAGGCAGCGCAGCGCGCTTTGACTTAAGTAAGCTAGGTAGTCTAGTTATACTAGTTGCTAAGGATAATAGTTGCATCGCGTTAGTTAATAAGCGATATAGTGTAGTTGTTGAATAGCTTTTATTAGTTAGCCTTAGTAGGTAGCCTTAGTAGTAGCTTTATTAAAGGCAGTGAGACTCTTAATTGTTAGATTTAATAAGGTATTGAAACCTAATAATATATAAGATAAATTAATAATAATATGTTGTCTTATAGTGTTCTCTAGTTAAGTGCGGAGTTTAACTAGGTGTTAGATCTAGTACTAGTGTGCTAAGGCGCTTGTGCCCGCCCCTCCTGTTTCTTTTAGTGTTAGTAGCCTTATAGCACCCCTAATATCTAATAGAAGTAGGGTAAAGAGTAGAGAAGATACTAGTAATATAAAATGTATATACTAGTTACAAGATTGATAGTTAGACACTGAGCTATAGAGAGAGAGAAGAGAGTCTATATACATTGTAGAGTAGCTCTAGAAGGTTCTTTGCTTATAAATACAATCTAGTTCTAGAGCACTCTATATGCGTAATCCGATGTAATAGATTACGCGTATAGATAGATTGTACATTATAATGTAATAGATTACGCAATTATAATGTAATAGATTACGCGTTGCTACTATAGATAGTAACAGCCTAATAGGCATGATATATGTAGCATTCACAGCTATTACTAAATTAGGCAAGTCACGTGATTAGTCACGTGACATTTTCTAATAAGGAAATACCTTGTCAAAGCTTACATTCTTACATGGTGCACCCACGCGGTTGCAGGAAAAAACGGCTCAACTTTGATAAGGTAAGCTAATGCCCTAACAATGCTGTTTTTGTATGTAGAGCCCACTAACGATCGCATCACAACAGCATGACGGCATGGATTTGAGTGATAAGGCGCTTGGATTGTATGTAGATATAGCTTTTGTACTACTTTTGGTATTGTAATAGTCACTAGAGCTCTGTTTTACAGCGTTTTTTGGGGTGCGCAAACACCTAGCCCACGCGATACGGCATCTCACTTATCCGCTTCTGTATATCATCTTGTGATACTAGTTTCCACTCCCATTGTAGTGCTGCTTTGAGCTCGTTTATGGTGTTGATCTCATGAAGCTAGCGGCGTACACGCTCCTTTATAATGTTCTAGATGCCCTCTATAAGGTTGAGATTAGGTGGGTTTGCTGGGTGTTGCAGACGATATAGGCCATGGCAACGGCGATATATTGCAGGTAGAGAGTGAGGGTTCTTAGTACCGTGGCTAGGGTCGTTATCCTCGATCAGATACCAGTTGCAGCGTTCAGCACAATCAAGGTGGCCACGATACTCATTTGAACGCGCTCAAAGCTAATGAAACGCGTCAGCATAGATGGGCAGTATCTTATCAGTGTAGTAGCTAGCTCTCATAGAGTTGCCAGGCCTCTCTACTTGTGGTTGACGCGCTTTCTCTGCCTCCTAACGCGCTAATCTCTCCTCCTATTGTGCCTCTGTCTCTGTTGTTAGTCGGCGCCGTAGTCTTGGTGGTAGTTTGACAAGCTCTACGTCGTCGTACTTGTCGTTATAGAACGTCAACTCTTCTGCTTTAGTGTACTAGTTAATCCAAGCTGCAAAGTGTACAGCGTTGGCACCGCAATCACACTGCTCTACAATGTTTTCTGGCTTGTAGCGCTTGCTAAAGACGCGTAGGATCCACTCGTCAGGAAAGTCAGAGAGCGAGCAATGAGCTTTGTCAGTGAACATGAAGCTATCCCAGTAGCCCTCTACCTTTTTAAAGCGCTTGTTAGTAGTATAAAGCACGCGTTGAGTCTGTTGTAGTACGGTAATCTCCTTCTGAGTAGCAGCTTTGAACATGCCAGCAGAGAAACGTACTTTCAACGAGTGTTGTAACGTGCGGCGACAGGCCTGAATACCTTCCTAGTGTAGCTGTAACAATAGCCGTTGCCGTCGAGACTTTTGATCAGAGTTGAGGAGTCTCTCAAGTGCTACATCAGGTATTTTGTATAGGCGCCCACTCCCTGCAGTGCCTTTGATCTCTGCTTTTGTCTTCCTCCACTCTCCTCGTCGCTCTACGTTGTCCCCAAAGGTGTGCCTCTCTGCTAGCTATGTGTACGCGGTGCGGCGCGCAACGCCTTGTTGTTGACAGAGGTCTATCGTTGATACCCGGCCACAAACGTTGCGGTTATTGTACGCGTCGAAAAAGCGCGCGCGCTTAAGGGAATCAGCGTGAGGCTTAGCAGGGCGATTAGGCGTAGTCTCACGAGCAGTATGAATTATTTTTTATCAGAATCCATCAAGATTTGCATGAGTTATGGCTGATTGAAAACACCACGTTCTGCATCCGAGGTGTTGATTGGGGTGGGGTTGATTACCTCATCAAAGTTGAGCCTTTTTTTCCTGCAACCGCGTGCACCAGCTGGTCAGAAACGCGCCGTCGCCACCGTGAATGGATGATGGCCGACCCGCACCGGCCATAGGCTTGTTAGCTTAAGCTGTACCAGAGAAGGACCTTCTTGTACTGTGGAAAATCACGTGCCTAGGTCAGTTACGCCTAACTAGATATGTAAGGCGGGGTGCTAAGGCTTTCGCTTACTGCGGAATTAAACTGTGTCGCAGCTGTGTTTAGGGTGAAGCCGGTTTCGCTAGCGACTGTACCGATGGGACTTACTGCAAGACCCTCTGGGCATTATACAACCACATCCCTGCTTTGACAACGGTGCTGCAGCCTGCAAGGATTCCAGAATTGACCCCCAAAATACGAAAAATTCCGACAGACGCCGAAAATTGGTTAAAGGTGCATTTGGGTGCATCCCTGAAGAGATCGCAGCGCCTTCAATGCAGCCACCCGCATGGAATTGTCCGGGCCGGCGACCAATTTGGCCAAAGCTCGAAAGTCCAACAAGCTCGGAGTGATGGCTAACAGGCTGTTTCCATGGCTCTTCAGTAAATGAAAAGGCTTTCTGCAGAAGCTGAAGATGCCCCGCCAACCCGGAAAGTATCGATTGCAGGCGCGCAAGCAAGGCAATCAAGGATGTCCTTCTCTCGGTGACGGCATGGCATGGTGGGCCGCTGTAAATACAGCAGACAATTGAGCGGTGCTGGTGCGAAAAGGTGAGTCTTAATTAGCGCGGGGGGACCATCGTGCGTCTCCCTGACCAGGGCGCGAATGACGTAGCACACGAACTTGGAGAAGCTATTCACCAAGTAATCAATCCGCGATTTTTGCTCAACAAAGATCTAAAGTAAAGTCATATTACAGTTGTCGTGACATTCTAATAATACGAAGTTGTGAATCGTGTATCGATTTCGATAAGGACCCTATATACGGCCACCAAGTTCACAACCTCAAGCTTTATGGACTCGTACCAGCTGTTCTCTTAGGAAAATGCTGCGACCGTACTTGTAGTCTATTGCGCGAGTCTCGCTTTCTACTGCCTTTACTTGCACCCTCTTGCTAAATTCCCTATGCCTAAATTAGCCGCTATCACTCGCTGGTATAAGTATTAAGGTGTACTACGATGTGATCCGCAAAGAGCATTATACCTTTGAGATTGCTGATTTGCACAAACCTAATAACAAGAATGCAATCTACTAGCTACTTCAACTGCGTTGTCTCGTAATTGAATATAAGTTTAACTCGCTGCTTGTCTAGGTGTCTACACTTACCCACCTGGGCAGGTAGGGCCTACTAGGTACCTAATGATCTGTATCAGCCCGCATGAACTTAATATCCTCGACTCTACCTTCCAAAAGAGGATTTACTGCCATGAAAAACGCTGGAACAAGTATTAATGGGCATGCAATAGGTTCATTGCTGACAGTGCTGCAATCTAGTTCGCCTCCTGCAGTCAGTTTGTAAATGCGAAAGTTGATGAGGAAGCAGTATTTCTCAACACGAACTTCATCATGCCCGTCGTATGCCAATCAGCCATTACTTAAGTAAGGCTAGAGTAGCATCTCAGGAGGACGTTATTGTCCGTAATGTCGAAATGCTCGTTGTTAGGCATGAAGGGCGCATTGGTACCACGATCAATTTAGGAGCTGCAGATGGCGCGCTTGTGCAGGATCTCCAGTGTGACTCCATAATCGGTAAAGTATATAGAAGTCTCTAGAGCTCGAACGAGAGGATTTTAACGTTGCTATTGCGGACATGTTACATAGTGTACGGTTTCTCTAGCGCTTCACCAAACACCTCCCCTAGGTAGGCAAAGCATTAAAGCAGATCCCACTTGCTTTTGTGTCGAAGTTGGTCAATGAAGACGCCAAGACCCTTTGTGCGTTTCTCCAGGTAAGACGGTTCTTCCATGTGTCTCTAGAATAGGTGTTTCTGGCACACCGCTAGGGAATTGACAATGAAACCGAAAGGCTTCTCACTACTGCCAAAACATCTTCTAAGAAGGACAAACCCTATATATTGTCCAAGATATGGTCGACTTCAGCCTTCCACCTTTTGACAAGGTACTACCACGTGTTCTTGATGAAGTTCAAACCTTGGTGAGCGCCAGCTTACAGACTGTCTCTGGTGTCCGAAATTGATGCTGTATCACGTTTTAATTGATGTTGATATTCTGCAACGTCTCCGAGTGGCACCACAGATCTAAAAACCCTCGAGCAGTTTGTAACCTGACCATAGCCTTGTCGTTTGCATCAAGTAGACCTATCCGACTCCAGTTGTATCTGGCATTCCCCGATGACCACATCTAAGGTAGCGCTTGTGGTTGCCATTTGATGAACTCAAACAAAGGTTAGTGTGCGGAGACGAAGATAAGAATAACAGAGCATATAGCTGAAACAATGGGGACTTTTTGGAGTGAGCAATGAAGCATCCCAAATGCGGACACCTTAGAAATTTCATCAACGGTTTGTGTTTGTCATGAATCCAACAGGCACCTACCATGTTCTGGGATTGCATATATTTAATCAAACCGCAAAGGTTATAAGCAAGCAATCCCAAACGTAGGCAACTAACTTTCGGCCAAAGGTGCTCTGGCCCGTAGTTGAGATTTGGATTGTGTTGCTGAAGTTGCCTGAGGCTTGCGTGAGTTTGAAATACAAGCCCCCACGAAAAGAAAGTCTTGTGCGACCCAAAACTAGGCGTCTGCATCGTCGATACTACCTCAAAAGGCATGTCTGGCCTTGGGTGTGGATTGTAGCTGCATTCAACGGTATACTTTAAGCAAGGGACTGCTCAAGCGAGTAGGTCTACCCCACGCACTTGACCGCCAGTAAGAATTTGTGGGCGTGGCGTCGCTGCTAGAATAGTGACATAGATCGGCGTGAACTGAGTCGTGAGAGGCGCGCAAGGGATTGCGAGTGTAGCGTGCAATGGGTATAGACACTGAGTGGCTGCCGGAGACGAAGTTGAGTATGGTGGCGCGTATGACATCATGCAGGTGGCTAGTCTTATACTCTTATAATTTACCTAGTACTGGAATGTGGCGCTTGGGCGCCGATTTCTCGACTTCAATGAGCGATCGCACGCATACAATTCACATCTCAATTCAAGCAATCTTGACTGCCGCAATCTGCCAAATCTGAGCTTCGCATTACTGTCGACGCAGCACGTAGATATGTACCATATGTTGCGTGTAGCATGTTGCATTAGTGCGCCCCACCAAGTCCATCCCCAATAAGCCATTCCACCCACGTCCAAATCCACGGCTCATGCAGAACATTCTTGCCAGCCGCCCTCTGCCATATTCTTCATCGTAAGCAGACAGCATTTCAGAACGACATCACTTAACCCGCAAACCTTTGGCGCTACAACCTTGCCGAGCGCCATGCCCTTCTCCCACGTGAGACTTTTTCTTCCGAATCTGGTCTGGGCTCGCTCGTTTGCTCGGCTTCGTGCCTTGCGATTCCTTGCTTCATCGGCGGAGACGTAGTAACTAATAGCGTAGCTCCTTCCCCCGTTCGCGCATGCTAGCAACGTGACCCGTGACGCTCTGGCGGCGTGTTCCAGCCATCGACGGCAGATTGTGTATGAGAGCGATTGTGATAGTGCGGCCAGCAAAGCGCGTGCGCATCGGGAGGCGACGGTGGGCTAGACGGGAAGGCGCGGACGACGAGCGAGAAAGTGGTCGCCGTCTGCGACGACGTCCATATGCTCACGGTATGGCGTTGGAGTATGCCGGTCTCATGGACCTGTTTTCACCCGATCGAGCTCGCGAGGTATTGGGAGGAGGGTTGACGTGGGCATCGAGAGAAAGAGGCAGCACCCGTAGGGCGGAGGAAGATGTCGAGGGTGACGTAAGCGGTCATGGCTGCGAGAGACGGCTGCACGCTTGGTTGACTGACTTGGTCGCGGGTAGTTCAATCAAGCGCTGAGGGCATTCTTACTCTGGCCGTATGGCGTGAATTGCACTTGACGAAGATGCGATGAAGTTATCTGAGAAACCGCGCATATGCCCGACTCGAAGGAAGAGGTCGTCGCCACGTCGCGAGAGAAGCCGTGAAGCGCATCGCGTCTGCGTTGCCGGTCGCAAGGTCGCTTGTTACCTTAACTCCGGACGCGCGCACGGGTACCGGTACCACAAGCTACGAACTCTCGGAAAATATCCCAGGATGCTCCCCGCAAAACTCGACCGCTCCAAGATGCAAGCGCGCAACAGCAGTCACATCCCGGCTATTATCTTTCGCCCAAGTCCCCCCATTGGCAAGTCTCCGGCATGCTTTTATATCATCTCTTTCCGTGTCACGTGCTTTTCTCAATCTGTTGGTGTATCCTCGCTCAATGCACTCATCCTGCGGGCGGCGGTGCATCGTGAGACTAGTCTGGTGCAACATGGCACGCGTCTATCGGGCCTTGCGTAGATGGCGCTTGGCCACATCAGTCCAGGCCCGGCCACCGGTTCGCACTATGAGTTAGGCTGCTATACCACCTCACCATCACGAATTAGCCCCTCATCCTCCCGTCCCGGAGCCTGTGGCCACTCATCCCCCGTCGTCAGCCTCGATCCGTCGCATATCGTCATCCCGTCGCGACTCTATGCAAAAGATGCGCAGGCCCCGGCAATGCCCGTATTGCGAATACCTGTCAGCCTCTGACAACATCGCCCGGCATATACGCACCACCCACGATGCGCCGCCGCTGGGTCGGCCCGAACCGACCGGCGAACGCGTTCTTTGCCAGCGTTGCGACCCTCCGCGGGACGTATCCAAGGCGAACATCTCAAGGCACGAGAGGAGCGTCCACAAGTCGCTGACCATGACCAAGAAACTTCCCTGGAAGTACAACAAAACAGCACCACTAGCTGCTGAGTACGATACTGCTCAAGCCATGTATTCTGAGCTGACATCTCTAGCCCCCTGCTTCAATACGCAGCCTCCCAACTCCAACTAAACACCCCTCCCTCCGATCCACCCCAGTCTACCCCCCGCGAAGTCCTCCTCCGCCACCAGCGCGACTCGAGCATATCCCCAGAATCCGGCCTTGAGCGCCAAGCCCTCGCAACCCTCATCACCCGCTTGCTCTTCGCCGAAGTCGTGCACCCCCACACGCGCCGCATCGTCTCCGCCCCCGACCCCCTGCACGTCTACGGCGAACTAAACTTCTCCTTCGTCTCGCGCCTCTTGACCGAGTTCAGCATCTCGCGCGCCTCCACCGTCGTAGACCTCGGGTCCGGTGTGGGCAACGTGGTCCTCCAAGCCGTTCTCGAAACTGGGTGCCACGCGCTTGGCTGCGAAGTCGTTAAAGACCGGCACACCGTTGCGGAGAGCTTTTCCCAGCAAGGAATTGAATGGGCCTCTACCTTTTCCGGAGAATTCGGCGACTTGCAAGGACGCATCGAGTTACGCCACGCAGACGCTTTCACCGACATACCCACCCTCACCGCCCTCCGCATCGCAAACCTTGTCATCTGCAATAACTTCAAATTCCCACCCGAGCTGTTGAATCGCCAAGTTTCCGCCGTGCTCGCGCAAATCAAACCCGGCGCCGTGTTTGTTAGCTTGCAGAGAATTGTTAGGGGTAGGGCGAGTACGAGGAAGCAAGTCCTTGAGGATGTGGGTGTGTGGGAGGAGAGGTGTGAGGGCAGGGAGGGGGATGTTAGTTGGAGGGGGGGTGGGGTTGAGTATTGGGTTTATCGGAAGGGTGGGGTTGGGGTTGGGGCGGTGGATCCGATGTTGGCAGATGGATAGGGGAGGGGATGGGGGTTTGGTTTGGATGGTAGAGATGTGGTGGAGATGGAGACAATGATGATGGATGTGCTGTAGACGAATAAAAGTGAGATATTTAAAAGAATGACATACCCAACACCCATGATATATTTCCCGTCACCCAACCAGCCAGCCAACCACTTTTTTCCCCTCCCCCCCCTTAAATCTCTATCACCACCACCACAAGCCATGCTACCAACCCCTTTCTTTCCCTCTACATTCCACATTCCACATTCCCCCTAATATGTATATCAAACCCTAGTAACACCCGACATTGTGTATTGTATATGTGTCTCTTCCTGTCCTTACTCTTCCCTTCCTATTCTTAGCATCACTCTCTACCTAACTATTTATCTCGCTGCATCTCTCCGTATACACGCTCGAGGGGTGGGAAGGTATGTATGGTTGGAGAGATTGTGCGTGGAAGAATTCGTGTGTTGTGACGAAATAGAGTAGGGTGGGAATAAGGTACGTTGGGGATTTAGCGAGGGGGTCTAATTGGGTTTCAGAGAGGGAAGGGGGGGTACTTGGGTTTGAGAGGGGAGGGTTAAACGAGGATATTGGCTAATAATCCGAGATAGCGCAGCAATTGGAGGATTGTGAGCTCCACTGTGATGGGGGACTGTTCCGAGATGAATGCGTGGTGTATATCCTGCAATATCTTCATGACCTGCATGTCTGTGCGAGACGTCGCCTCAGACTTCTAGTTCAAAACTTACCTATAGAGGGTAGCCTTCCCCATTCGATAAGACAGATAAAAAGTACCTGCGACACTATGTCAAGAATTATGATGTGTGCTTTCTAGTGCATATCCTTTTATACTGTGTCGTGGTGTAAGGTGGAAGGAAGTTATTCCCAGCTAGCACGGCGGTGTCTTCTCTCAACTCGCGATGATCTACAAAATGAGCCCACGGATCATCGTTCACTATAGACTCGTAGCAAGCCGCGTCGGGTATCTTGTTTTCTAGTCAGTGCCGACATGAGCATGAAGACGGCTGCGGCAACGCCGACTGAGCACGGGCGAGTATCATTCATGAGCACACTGACTCGAGTGCTCATCACGCAGAAGCAGGGCTTTCCTCAGCGCTACGCTGAATGCGGCGAGTAGCTACAAGAAGCCGAATCTCTCAGCCGCATCGTTGCGAGAGCACCAGCTCACTGGTCTTCGGGTGGCGGTAAGTGCCTTCAAGAGTACAGTAGCTTGACCTTAGGAGTGTTCACTACCATCATAGAAAAGTCTCCCCAATGAAACCTTGAGCGCGGTGAGTAGCCACAAGAAGCTGTATCTATTAGCTGCGCGTTGTCGCGAGAGCACCCGCTCATTAGGAGATTCTTAGCTCACTGATCAGGTGCTCTTCGGGGGGCAGTATCTCAATTTCAACGGTATACCGGTTTCGACTTTTGCGGCGATTGCAAACGAAGTCGTGCTGCACACGTCGGAGGATATGACGAGGTAACGGAGTAGTTTAGTTATTGAGATGGAGAATCGCCGTCTACCTAGTGATATCTCTCGCACTGTTGTCGCGCTACATTATAACGCAAGTAGTGCGAGAGGTAGAGCTGAGAGAACGATGAACATCACCAGTATCTTATATCTTAAGTAGCTGTTCTTAACGCCTCACACAGCAGCAGCAGATCGAGAATGTGTTTTAAGACAGCCTTATTTCAATCTTAATAAGCTAGAAGAGCAACAAGCTATTAACCTAGATCGGCGTTAACAGCGGAAGTCTCTGGGGCCGCCAATTGAGTTTGATCGCGCGGTTCAGTGCACCGATGGATAAATCTACTCAAAGGCCGTGCAAAGCATCATTTTCAAGCGTCACAACTTGCTCAATCTTCCCTACCTTCCAACCCCTTAGTCTCCTTAACCTGCTCCACCACCTCAAAAATTCCTCAACTCAATCAATCTTCTCAAACTTAGGTCCTGGGAATATTCTTATACAGCTCAACCGCCTCAGCCCTCCAAGCCCTACGAGCTTTTTCGCGCAGTCAACTTCCCTAATTTCTTCAACCGCCGCAACCTTCTCAACTATCTTAATGACCTAACCTCAAACTTCTTAACGCTCTCAAAACCCTCAAAGCTCGCCAAACTTCTTCACGCAATCAACATAATCAACGTGTTGAACTTTCACAACTGCCGCAACCTTCCTAGCTCCCTTAACTGGCTTTGAAACCCCTGCTTTAACAGCCTCAACTAATTTAATATCTTCAACTGCCGCAACTACCTCAACCGCTTCATTGTCCTTGACTTGCAAACTATCGTTACCCTATTTGCCTTCCTCAGCCTTCACAAGTTCCTTGACCGCGTCAATGTTCCTGAAGACCTCAATGCCCTCAATATAACCCCAACGTCCACGATGTCGCAACGTCTTCAATCTCCTCAACAGCATCATCCGCCTCCAGTCCTAAAAGTCTTTGGCTTTCTTAACCCCGCTAAGGTCTCCAACTGCTTTAACGTTCTTAAATGCCTCGCTTGATTCGCTTTAAACGTACTTAACGTCCTTAGCCCTTTTAAGATTTTCAACTCGTCAACCTCCTTGCTCTTCTTAAGCTCTTCATCCACCCTAATATCTTTAAAGTTCTCAATTGCGTTGACTGTATCAGCCACTTTAAAGTCCTTAGCACTCTAGGCGACATCATACGCTTCAGGCGCTTCCCGGGTTCAACCCTATAGACCTCATCGGCGCTCTTAACTCTTTAAATCTCCTAAACCTCCTCACCCTCCATTAAGCCCTTAGATTCCTTAGTTCGCTCAAGTTTATCAATTTCCCATGCTCATCGTCCTTCTCAACCGCCGCGATAGCCGCAACCTTCTCAACTGTCGCGACCACTTCAATGTTATAAATGTCCTCAACGTACTGACCACTTCGATGCCCTTAACGTTCTTACCGTTCGCTTCAAAGTCCTCGATGTTCTCAACCGCCTCCATTCCTAAACCTCCTTCGCATCCTCAACTGCGCCAACATCCTTAACTGCCTCAATCGCTTCAACTACTCCAGCCGCTTCAATGTCCTCAACCATCTCAGTCTCATCGGCGGTCTTAAGCCTCTCATTCTTCTTAATCTCTTCTACTTCTTTCAAGTCTTGAACTTTTTAGTCATCTCAATTCACACAGATTGTTTAATCTTCTTAGCCTCGCCAACTTTCTCCACACTTGTCAACAATCAATCCAGATTGACGGATTGATTGGACTTGATTGAGACTTGGTACTTCAATCAAGCCAATCCGTCTACTAGCAATTTTGGTGTCAATCCGATCCGTAGGGCAAAGATTAGTTGGAATTGGTTGACGGATTGACAAATTAATAGATTGACTGCTTAGTTCAATAAGGATATTGAGTTTGCTGGGGCGGCCGTTTTGCGAGACATTTATGATGTTATAGCTAGCTTAGTCAGCACCGAAGCAGCCGCTGCATCTATCCGATTTGTGTTTTGGCATTAAACTAAACGCTCTATTTTGACATTTTGAAGCTATCTCAGCCCACGCAATTGTCTATGCAGCAGCAAATTTGTTATTTTTCTGCCCATCATGCCGCCCTTGGTCCGTAAGGCCCCTGCGCGAGCCTCAAAGCGCGCCGCTGCCGTCGCCCTCCAAGCACCAAGTACCTCCAAGCGATCACGATCCAAAGGCAACACCGCTAGCCAAGCCATCGTCGAAGATAGCTTGGTGATCTCCTTAAGCCTCGTCGCCGCAAGATTGGAGTGCAGCTGCTTGCGGCCCTTTAACTTATACAATCGTGGGCGAGGCTTCACAATATCAGAGGAGGCAGCCGCAGCGTACACAGACAAGGAGATGGCGAGCAGATATAGAGTGGACAATTGGGACAAGCCGCCACAGTAGATACAGCAAACATATGTCCTTTTGGGCAACCTAATCTACCAATCCTCAATCCCTCAATCAATCCCCAATCAATCCGCTCTAGATCCTCCCCTCAAGCAAGCCAATCAATCCTAAGCCTTACATTGACCAAGCCAAGCCAAGCCAGAGGCTACGGATTGGCTCGGATTGATTGTTGACAACTATGACCTTCTCGACCTTCGATACTTTCGAAACCGCCGAAAGCACTAGGATGTCCCTAAGTCCGTCAACCCCTCTAGTGCCGTGAACGCTCTTAACGTTCTTTACGGCCTTGAAGTCCTCCACATCTCCACCTCAATCTCCATGATACCCTCTGTTTCCTCCAAGTCTTCACTCACCTTGATCACCCCGAAGGCTTCAACGCGGCAATGCCCTTAATGTGTTTGACCTTTTCAACCTTCTCAACAGCTCCAACTGCCACAACCACATCAATGTCCTTGACATTCTTAACATCCTCCTTACTATCGTTTACAACATCCTCAACCCGATCAATCCCCATAGAATGGTCCCCCTAGCCAACGGCTAGCACGTCATGTTGACGGGCAATATGCGCGGCAACGCACAATTCAGCGAGGGGAGTCGCGCCGTATCCACAGCAAGAGGGAGCTTACGAATACAATCAAGTCGCACATTGCTTCGTCGTGATACGCTTCCCTCACCCGTCGGCGAGGCTCTCGTCACCAACCACGACCAGCCCGCATTGCTGCCCTGGTGTCAGGCTCTGAGCTTTTGCGGAGCTCTCAATGTTCTCAAAGCTCACAGCTTCTTCATCCGCTAAAAAAACCCTCTTTCAACCTCCTCACACCCTTGAAGCTTCTCAACTCCTCAACCCCCAAACTTTCTTATCCTCACAGTCTCAATGTCCCTAATTTCATCAATTTTCTGACCGCGTTGACCACTCTATCCATAGTTGTCTCAACTGCCGCCACCCGCTGCTAATGCCCTCGAGGTTCTCGACGTCCTCGATGTCTTTAATAGTCTCAGTGTGCTCAACTCTTTTGAACTCATCTTGATGCCCTCAACGCTCTCAATAGCCTTGACCTCATTAATAGCTTCGATCTCTTCAACTCTCTCAATATGATTCTCGTAGCCAGCTGGAAGTACGCTGTGCGAACGGTGGACACGAGCGGCATTGTACCATTGGCGATGGTGGCAAGATCACAGTCTCTAAAAGAGTAGTTGACGCACGCTCGACTCGAGGTGAAATGCTTGTTTAGGTCCGTAACTATACCCGCAGCGGAGTTTATGATGAAGTTCGCGCCGTAAAATGCTTCGCCATGAAATCCGCTTCCAACACCCCTTCACCACCTCCAGGCCGGAAAACGATTCATCATGATCTTTGCTTCCGAGACCCATGTACGCCCTGCAGGACATATTCAGACACGCGCATCTCCTTCCTCAACCCTTGGCATGCGGTATATAGCCGCCAGGATTTTCGCGAAAACGTTGCACTTCGTGGGGTCCGAGTCATCTATCACAAAAGACAGCAGCACATAGCAGCCCACTATGGGCAATTGTGGCAGCTCTCTCGACTGTAGTAGTTCTACCTCAGAAATCAACGTGGATCCGGACGTTGCAGGGTTCGGTGTAAGTAGGAGCCATGAGAGCGTGATCATCGCTTATTCAATCGGCCAGGTAATCATCGCATTCTACACAAGCGCATTGTTACTATGCGCAGCAGTTATATGGAGTTATGCAAAGGGGTCCATGCCCTCCGAGCATATGAGACCGGCAGACTACATGGTACTAGCTTTAATTCGAAGACGACTTGAATCTGATCACAACGACATTTCATTCAAACCATCTGAGGACCAAAAGAGAAGAAGCCGAACCATCAATGGGTACGTGAAAGTCCTTGGGGACAAGCAACTTGTTACTGGCTTTGCAATACTTGTTGCGGGCGTAGCAAGTTGGTGCAAGAAATCTTTACTTGAACTCAACATTGTCACCAAGCTTGCTTACTTTGGCGGTTTCTGGCACCTACTGGCTTTGCACGTTCTGAGAGACTACATGTTCAAACACAAAACCGCCCGCACATGGCATGTGCTCTTTACCGTCGCCTTTGCCATTCTTTTCGGTTTCGCATGTGCAATGACCGCAGCGTCTAGCGGTCTCAAAATGGTCGCTACTAACGATACCCTCAGCCTTGGAAACGTATTGCAATGTGTGTTCGAGGTCAGGCGGTTCGACCGGGTAATAACGTTCAACTATATGGTTTTAGGCGTCCTTGTCGGGTGCATTATACTCCTCTACACTGTGGCTGTTGGGGAGTTGTATTGTCCTCCCCAGGTTGATTTTTTAGCAGTAGTTGCGGTTAAATGCATGGTCGCATGTTTCCGCAACACTCATCTCACCCCAAGAAGAACGCGAAGGCATAATCGTGGATGCATACGCCAAATATCGGGCG
Organism: Ophiobolus disseminans; assembly: GCA_010093685.1. Lineage (NCBI taxonomy): Eukaryota > Fungi > Ascomycota > Dothideomycetes > Pleosporales > Phaeosphaeriaceae > Ophiobolus > Ophiobolus disseminans. Next base: position 305,824 of record MU006239.1, on the reverse strand, counting down.
TGGCTCTAACCCCCGAAAGATTGGGCGCCGAACCAACGCATAACGATCTGGTACTACGTCGAATTTTACCACGAGTCCGAACTCACAATATTCGCGCTTATAGCGGGGGGTTTGAGCTTGGGCACAGCAGATCTTGTATCTTCGATTCTGAAGAAGGCTAAGCCGATAGATGGACTTCAGAAGTTTGGGTTTGGGCAAGTCGTTGCACTGGGACTGCTTGTTCTTACTCTGTTGTCGGCTACGGAGATTGCGAATGGTAAGCCACGGAAACAAAAGCGCAATGCAGAGAACTGAACGCTAAAATCATGTTTAGAACAGAAGCTGTTGGTCGAAGTACCCAGCAACATCCACTCTAAGTTTTCCGGTAGTGTTAGCGAGGAGCAGGCCGTCGACACGATCTACCTCCGAATCAGGGCGGCGCAGCGGTGTCCACGGCTGGCTCCTCAAGTGGCTCCACCACCTTCGACTTGCCCAGTAAACCGACAGCCCCAGTTAAGACCCGCTCGAGTTACTTCGTACGCTTCCTAGTACCAAAATCCGCAGAAGAACTGTCTTCTCTAAAGCAAAACGGCCCTGAAGAGTACCCGACTCATCCCTTAGTCGCGAAAAAGGTCGCCAAAGCGTGCCTCGGGTTGTGTTTCGCAAACATCAGCGTCGCCGTGGTCATATGCTGGGGAGGCTGAAGGACAAGCATAGCCGTTTGGTGTATATTCGGCATATGGTCCTTACACCGACTCTTCGCTTTGATTAAACGAACTGGCTGCTGTGTCTACTTCATTCGAGAGGAGATTGATGCTCGAAAGAGGAAAGTGACTGCAGGCGCATCAATCCTTTTGTTATGCGCACCAGACGCCGTCTTTGTTTCGTCGCGGCTTTCGCACGCAAAGTACTTGTTCTACTGGTTGGTGGTCGTTGTATCAAAATTTTGGAAGTGGCCTGGTGCTGACGTGTATTTCTAGGAGCCGTAGTCGAAATTTCTAGGAGCCGTAGTCGAAATTGAATCGCCGCGGTCTCCAGCCCTGAATATCGTTGTGCGCACACCTTTCCCACGGTTCAACGCGCTTGTTCTCAAATTTCGTCTTTCTGATGTCAATCCAGGCTTAGACGTGGGAGAATCTGTTTGCCCTCGGTGAAGTGTGATGGACTTCTTCCTCCAGCCTGCCCAGGTGTATCAGCCATGCCATCTTCGTCCATCTTCATTGAAGTACAAATTGGAAACATCACCCAATGTTAGTCTCGGCGACTATACGTTCAGGCGAAGATGTGTGCTGTACACCAATGAGCTCGTAATTGGCCACCAAAGCCGGTGCAACACCAAATACGAGCTTCTTTGTCTGCGAGCCCTTGCCAAGCTCCACTGTCAGCACCTCGATCGCCCTGCCATCATTTATGTCAGCGTAATTCAGGGACTGCGTTGGTAATTCTGCTCTTGAGTTAGTTAGCTGTAGCTGACTGACATCGCAGGCTAGCGTGATCTGCGTTTCACCATCGCATCTTTGCGCCAGCGTGACTCGTCACACAAGCTACCACAACACCAAGCCGCCCATCCTAGCCACCTCCGGGAATCAGCCATGACCATCGACTTCGCCAGAGAAGAGGGGCGAACACTCGCGCGATGGGATGAGATACACGCTTCCGAGACGCTCCAAGAGCTCTCAGCCGACGTGCCCAGATACACGTTCTACGATGGTCCGCCTTTCGCTACAGGCTTACCCCACTACGGCCATCTGCTTTTCTCGACTCCCTATCGACGCACAAACGATCGAATCCAAGGTAGATCATGTCTTTGTTCCCACCGTCATCAATACTGTCAATTTTCTTCTCCTCGCTGGCTGCCGCCTTATCAACGTCGCGTCTACTGCTGTCGGTGGCAACTGAGTCGTCCTGTCCCTCGCTACCAGATTGATACCACGGATCTGCATAACGTTGCTTAAAATGACCTAGCTGGACACGCTGCTCGCCCCGGCAGTGGTCGAGACGCTCACATTTCGGCCTTCAACTGCTCATGAAGGCTCGACCCAGCGCTCCCAACAGTCCGTACTACTGCTGCTAGCGCCTCGGTAACGGTACTGTACGCCCCACTTTCGAGTGAAGTACGTACGGTGGTGAAGAAAAAGGTATGAGGACTGCCCGTACACCGTAGTACTGCCGCACAGACCATATACGAACCGTAGGTGATCTCTCATTGGCTGAAGGAGCTGACAGAGGAGAAGGAGGTGCCTGCAAGTGATGCTGTTGCTCCCAGATCTCTCTTTTTATCAAGGTTTTGTACATGTTTTTCAAGCTCTCGGAGCAAGCTCTTCACAATGTTGCGCCGGAGCCACCCCTTCTGTAGCTGTATTGCCTCAATTGTATCGCTATGAAGTGAATTGCGGTCGTACGTGATGGTTCGTCGGGCGGAGCTGAAGGCGTGCTCGCAGTCGCAGCTTGTAGAGGGGATAGAGAGGTAGTTAGGGGCAATTTTAGAGAGGGTAGGGTAGCGGTTACAGCCAACTTGAAGCCACCACTGCCATGGGTCGTCGAGGAGCTCACAATCGCGCTCGCTGCTGGTGGTGAGGTCTGTTACGAGTGACTCAAAGTACTCCTTTACCTGCCTAGCTTGCCGCTGGCGCTTGTTCTTAGCGTTAGTAAGGAGGTGAAGGTTGACGGCTATCGTACGCTTGTAGAGGTCGCTGCTGTTACTATTAGACAGGAGCTTCCGCTGAGATAGAGGCTCTAGTAACACGTTCTAGCTGTCGTTAACCTTAGCTTCAGTGGCAAGGTACTCCTTAAAGACCTTCTTAAGCGATTTGCGAGCTTTGCAGTACCACTTAGGGCAAGTCTTCTACTGCGATTGGAACTAATTAAGGCGGAGGCGCAGGTATAGGAGGGTAGCAACAGCGTAGTAGCTAACGTCGGGTACTATAATATGAGCATGAAAGTAGGAGTTAAGCTTCTCCTATCCAAACGATACTACTAACGCTATGTACCTGCTCTGCGTACACTTCTTGGCGTTATTATAGTGAGTCTAGAGGGCTTAGATATTAGGTAAAGTCTGCTAAAGTAAGCTAAATCTAGACTAGCTGTTTTTACCTTTAAGGCGCTTTGTCATCTCGTATAGCGCTTAGAGGAAGTCAACAAGCTCCTTAACGTCGTTCTAGTCGTTGTTGTTAAGCTTATTAGTGAGAGGGGAGTAGTTAAGGTTGTTAGAGGCATTAGAGGCGTCGTCCTCCTCCTTGTCCTCGTCCTGAAGGCGCCGGATAAAGCGCTTAATAACCTCTTTAAGTTCGAGGCAGCGGAGTAGCATAAGACAGACGCTGTTCTATCAAACGCTACTATCTTAACGGAGCTTAAGGGTAGCAAAAGACGGCAAGAGCTCGTCGTATACCTCACCCTGTACCTTATTGAAGAGCTCCTAGCACTTATAGAATACGCAGACAGCATTCACAAAGTTGTGAAGCTAGCTAACAACACTAAGCTGCTAGAAAAGTATAAACTGCTCCTTAGGGGCAGCAGCAGCAGCAAGCTCTTCTTCCTATTTACTAACTCCTTCCCTATATATTGTTGCCTTTACAATAAGGTTAATAATGTAGCTGCCGCAGTCTATATAGTGTAAGGCGTTAATGTTAACGTTTAGGTGCAGGTTAAGGCACTTAATAAGCTTTGCGTCGTTGCTAGTTGCGTTATCGCCTACAAAGCAGTAGAAATTTTAGGATATTTTGCAGTTATCAAAGACAGCGCGTATAATAGATGCTTAAGCAGCCCTAGTATAGTCCCTAAAGAGGTTTTAAAAGGCGATAATAGTGTCTTGTTGTTTGAAGTTGGCATCTAGAGGCTCGTTAGTTGTTTTGATTTTCTTTAGGGTCCTTGTTAGCTCTATATACAAATTTGCTTAGTGCTATTCTAGCTAACAAGAACAGGCGCAAAACGCCTAGCAATTGCTCTCCTGCGCGCTAGTAGTGGGGAAATCTAACACCTTTAAGAACTTACCAACAAAGTGAGCTACAACACTAAGAAAGCTTAACGTACCTCACGGGTTCATGCATCACACGGGTTCGTGCATCACGCAATTTTACCGCAGAAAATCAATAAACTAAGGCTTAATAACTCTAGATCTACTTAATAAAATTCTCTAAAACTTTTACTACTAAGCTGCATCTATATTAACTTTAAGAGTCTAAGATTAATAAGCTATAGCTTTAGTATATAAAAAGGTATTTGAGAGAAGTCCATAAGGTCTGTGCGTTCTTAGCTATCTACTCTTCTAGAGTAGCTAGAGCTTACTAATCTTAGCTGTGTAAAGCTTATATATATAGAAATAATATATTAAACTTTTAGAGATTTCTACTCAGTAGATTTAGAGTTATTAAGTCTTAGATTATTGATTTTCTGCGGTAAAATTGCGTGATGCACGAACCCGTGTGATGCATGAACCCGTGAGGTACGTTAAGTAGTTAGGTACCGTCCAAACGTCGACGCTAATACTAATCTTGCCTCTAGCCGCCTGCAACAACTCCCTTACCTCCACCTTCCTCTCCGCGAGCGCCGTAAGCACATACTTTTAGAAAGTTGTTGTTAAGTTCGGCAGCGCGGGCAGCAGAGGGCTCTGATTCTAGGTCAGCAACCCCCTTGTTGCCACGCTCATAACCACAGCAAAGCTAAAGTCCTTTATAATCGCCTAGTCAACTAGCGCGCTCTGAAGGGCTTCCTCCTGCTAGGGAGAATAAGCTATCGTTGTACCAGATCCTGCCACTCTGGCGGCTTCAAAGGGCGACAAGAATCGGGATTGGGATAGCGTTTCTGGCACCAATACATGCACGGGATCGACCTAATAAACGTTCTGGAGATGCTTGGCTATATAAGCAGTGCCGTTAACGACTTTGGCATCGTAGCTCTGATAGGATTGGTGACAAAACCTACAAAGCCACAGCTTTAAGCGCTTCCTGTCATCCTTAAGGTACGTCAACTTAACACTATAGCGCCAGATAGGAGCTAACGCACAATTGCCTTTTAGTTGGCTCTTATGCCTTACCTGATACCCTAACCGCGCTGGTATGAAGCGTCCCTCACTGCGGGAGACGCGCTTGAAATCCACCTCAAAGGCCTCCCCAACCACCGAATAATCACCGCTTGGCAGCTTGTGAGGGCTCTCTTCAACACCAGACGACGCGCTTGAGGACGCTACTAAGGTAGAAGTGGTGGCACAAGCTTTGGCAAGTTGTCGGGATGACACGCTGTGAAAGATAGATAGGATGGGGGCAATAACGGGCAGCTAGGAGCGTTGAGAGCGACTCATAATGGGCAAGAGAGGACAAAGTGGTGACGATTTGGGTGCGTACAGCTGCTGCTATATACACGGAACATTCACCCAGCCCCCTCTTGGCAGCTGGCCAACACGGCTTGTCTGAGATTACTATGGCAGCGCTAACAAATTTGAGACAGGAACGGGCCCCTTTGTGCCACCGGCCGGCAGCGACCGGATCCTCCTCCTCCTCCCGGCTCCCCATTCCAATATATACGCCCACCCATGACCAGTACTACCGCAGTACGGCTCCCAAATTGTCACCACTATGCCTACTGTACGGTTCAATTCACTTTTAAGGACTGACTGCTTACATAAGCCGTACCTACGGGCAGTACACCTCCGTAGTGCGGACTGTTGGGAGCGCTGGCTCGACCCTGACGCCGCCTCGCCGAACTTTTTCTGTGTTTGTTTTGTGTTGCTCCCCATAAATTCGCGTCTCACATCATCTTCTGCGTCCTCTTGATCATCTTCAGCTCTGTCGTTGGCGTTTAAAGTTATTACTCATCGCACTCAGCACCCAAGGAGCTTCCATTGCACCAAAGCATCTCCGATTCGGGACGTCGTCCCTGCGAAGCGCCTTTGCCAGGTCTCGATTGGCATTGTACATGAAATAAGGCTGTGCTGATGCAGCAATTTCTCAGCACTCCGCACTCCGCACTCCGCAGTCATATTTCCACCAGTTCAATCTTACGGCCGTACATACCACGCGCTACTCGATCAATACGATCACAACAGGATGATCACATCTTCAACACGGCTCACAGGATTTTCGTTCTTGTATTTCCTAACGAGTGTAGACAATAAGTCGAATGTGTGCCCCGTCACACAAGCAGCCTCGTCCTCGATATCGTCAGACGAAACCTCAAGTCCTTGCCTCAGCAAGTGTGGAGCAACGCGACGATAAAAACCCCAAAATAGCCAGCCATGCACATTCACATCTTTCCATGCTTACACCATCCATAACTTAACAGGACTCGCTATGAGGACGTTAGTAGATTGCAAAATCTCGATCGTCATGCTTCACGAAAAACACAGAGACGTACACCACCACCGCGCTTGCTCCTTGCACTTTAGGCTAAGTCCGCAACTTCGACAGATCTCTTGCTACCACAGTACCCAGTCTTAGCACCGGAGCCGCAGTAGACGGCGGGCTCGATGCTTGGAACTGGGTCCGGGACTGGGTCCGGAGATCTCTTGCTACCGCAGTACCCAGTCTTTGCACCGGAGCCGCAGTAGACAGCGGGCTCAATGCTTGGGACTAGGACGGGAGCGGCGGCCGCAAGGCCGAGGAAGAGAACGGCGACGAGGCCGAGGAGGGACTTTGGGGAGGGCATTGTGTACATCTGCTGAGGGACTGATGAGATGAAGGCAGAGAGTGTGCTTGAGTGATTTTATTGATCAGACAGGAGGGACCGAAGATGGCCTTATATCTCTGAGCTCTTAGTCGAGAGAAGAGCATGTTTTCCATGGCCCTCGGGCGGTGCGGCCGTCTCTTCTTTTCGGAGCCACGGCCTATGGGTATTATCAGCCTGTACGGCCTCAGGGCTCTGCCCAAGTTAACTTTCTTATCTAAATTTACTTTCTGCTTGCGCTAGTTCTATAGAGGCTTAGCGCATAGCCTTACTTAAGATAGAGCTCTTACTTCAAAATTAATTCTTATAATTCTCTTATCTTATGTTTTCTTATCTAGTAATTATATTACCTTACTAATAGATATTTATAGTAATTAAGATTCTAATAAAACTTTTCTATATACCATTATAAGTACTCTTTATATTATAGTTACTTATACTAATATATTAAACCTCTATAATATTTGCTACTAAACTTTACTATATATACGTTAGTGGTGCAATATATGGTTTTTATACAACTAGTTATCTTCTTTTCGTAGTAAAGCTTAAGAGTATCTAAGGTGCGACTATTTACTTCTACTTAATAGCTAACCCTAGCAATAATCCCTTACTGATTAACAGTCCGCGTGTAATTAATTCTCTTCTTCTGTAGCTAATCAGCCTGAAGGCTGAAGGCCTAACTTCTATTCTTGGCAGTACCACGATGTATACGAGCTGATAGCGCTAGCAAGGTAGCATAACACTATGGACTATCATACGCACGACTGGAAAGCTATATATAGATATGCTTGGATAAAGGTGATACAATTGCTTGCAAACCACTATGGCTTAGGTCTAGAATCTATAACTCTAGGATCCACAGTGGGTCTTTAGATTGCAGTGTTAGTTAGTGATGTTTATTGTCCATCGGGTGTAAATCTCCGTCAGCAAAATCCACGAGGACTACGCCGTTCCCTCTTCTCGTAGAACTCGCAATTTCTTGCAACTAGCAAGACTCCAGCGTTGAGTACCACGCACACAATTGATCCATAGACAATGGACGTTTTTCGAAAGTCCCGTTACTCTCCGCTGGATGAAGGCAAAGACGAGAGCGATAATGGCGACGCTGCAGACTCCCTCCTGCCATCGACATCAACCGTCCACAAACGGCCCAAGCTCAGCATATTCTACCAGGTGCACATATGGACCATCTTGAACGTTGCACTCTTCCTTTCCTCCATGTCTTTGTTCGGCTCTTGGTGGTATGAGACCCGATATGTCCGCAATGCTGCTCTTCGTGAGGTTGCCGGCTATAGTGAGTATGGACTGTTCGAATTAAGGCGCCCGCGTAAGCTAATTGTGTGTCCAACTCTTAGGTCCCATGTTTGACTACATGGACATCGAGACCAGTATCACGAAGATGAACGGAACCTTCCTCATGCCACCGGACCCGGCGTGGTCACGACAAATGCCCGGCCCAGAGGCGGACGAAGTATGGGATGAGATACTCATCGATCGCTTCATACCCGTAACTAGAGAGCAAATCATCAAGCTCGGGAAAGACCCCAAGGTTAGTAGCAGCATGTGATAGACCTTGACCAAAACATTGACATCCAGCCAGACAGCCGTCCAACTCCGCGACAGCGACTGGCACCTCGGCGACAACGCCTACATGGCCGGCCTCGACATCTTCCACCAACTCCACTGCGTCGACCTCCTGCGGCGCACCGCCTACTCAGCCTACTACAACGAGACGCCACCACTCCGTACCGAGCGCCCGCGCATCGCAGAGTACCACGTCAATCACTGTGTCGACCTCATCGTGCAGCAGCTCACGTGTAGCGCGAACTACCATATGTTCACTATGCACTGGGTGAAGAAAGAGCGCTACCCGTCCCCGGACTTCTCGGTGCATAGGAAGTGTCCGAATTTTCAGAATCTGTGGGATTGGAGGCAGAGGAATACGTTGGATCCGCATAGGATTAAGGAGGTGTTTGGGAGTGGGGTGAAGCCGGATGGGGTTGTGCAGGTGGAGAATTTGGCGGCGCTGGATTATTGAGGGTGGTTGTTTGGCGTCGATGTGGTACGGTAGTCGCGATAGGCGGGTGTAGAGGATGTGTGATGTTGCCATCTACGAATCAATTTGACAGTGACGGCAATCTGACGAGTGGCGTCATTGTCCGTTCGGCCCTCCACATGACCTCGTCTTGTGGAGCTCCATTCAGCAATGAGCGGTCTACACTTTTACCAATTTTCGTAGAGAAGATTTTTAAACCCCTGTTCGCCATTGACAAATATCGCGTCGAAATACAATTACCCGCAACGCGGTAAAGAGTTGCTTTGTTATTTAAATTAAGTCCATATTGTGTCAATATACAGGTGGCGTTTCACGGTTCGCGCCGCACCGTCTAGCTACCCCACGGATGATCTATTTTTTTTTTGCTTAAAAATACGATGCGATCTGACTGGCGACCCGCTTCGCATCCCATGTACTTACGGCTGTGCTGCATCAAATATTTTCTCCTTCTGCGCTGTTCTTTCTTGTCGCGTTGCAGCTCTTCCTGAGTACTTCAAGGCTGTTAGAACAGCATCTCTTCCTTCCACGGTGTTGTCACGCGCCAATTGAAGGAAACAAGGTCCTCACCACCCAAATCGCGTGCTATGAGAGACCAGGCTATCGGCTGACTGATTGATGAAGCAATCATCTGTACCGCTAATCACATTTCGTAGTCTCCCGAGGTTAATTAGATTCGGGTCGAAACGCCATCAGGCTAAAGATGGTCGATGCAAGCTCGCAGGACGACACCTGCAGCTGTCGACCCGGCAGAGGTAACATTGTGATTAGTCCCACCTGCCCGCCCTCGGCGAGCCGTGCCGCCCATGTAGAGACTAAGTGTCGCTTGCGGTGCTGAGAAAATTACCTTGCGCGGGCCAAACACGGTCGCCTACGGATGAGGATGATCAATTCAAAGTCTGTGCGGTCCACTGCAAAGTATGTCAACGATACTCCATTGTCTAGTCACCTCGAGTGCAGAGGGTCTGCGATATTCCTCGACTGATCAAACAGCAGCAGTCAACAGCACAAGGCTGTGAATTGAATGAGTCGTTAGGTCACGGCCTTGTTTCCAATTTCATGCTCGGAAGGCGTAGAGCCTCATAGTGGACGTAATTGTGCGAGGCGCAAACAAGGCGACTGGGGCCAAATGTGGGGGTGCATACTAGTCAGTATCGTTTATAACTAGCTACTAAATCTGTTAGCTCCCAAGGCGTTCGCATTAAGACCAGCTGTACTGCATAAGGGTGGTATATTGAAAACGTGACTTAATTATACTTTTATGCTATTAATTTTCAACACTCAATGTAAAATTATATTTAACGTACCTCACGGGTTCGTGCACCACACAGGTTCGTGTAATGATGTGCCTGCACAACGTTCCCATGGTTAAACATCAACTCCGCATTGTACCCGCGTCACCTCCGGTCCGACTCCGGATCTTCTGGATCGACCAGATCGTATGGGGCAAAGCATGCTTAGCCTTCAGGTGTATTTAATCAAGCTGGTTCTGTAGATAGCTCGGTAGTTTTTTGATATCCTTTCGTACAAGGCCTATAGGTGTTGTTAGACAATCCAAGGTTTCTGAGTCTCCACGCACTCCCATATGCCTCTGAGTTGATTCACACCGTATTCGGATATCTTTCATCTTGCCTGCGCCGTTACAGTTCGTGCACCACTTTTGCCAAGCCCCCACCAAAACCACCACATTCTGGCGCAAAACAGCCTACTTTGGCCCTGTATAGAGCAATATAACACGAGATATTATTTAGAGTCTACTTCTACTGCTTGCTTACACGTACGCGCGTTGTGCCCAGCCTAACTACACTGTCCACACCGTCTTTAAGATAGTTCACCTGCTCTAGCGCGCACCCGCGTCTTTAGCTTCTTCCTATCACTACGCGCCCTAAACTCCTTTAGAGCAGTTAGACGAGCTCTATCCTCAACTATTAAGGTCCCTTCTGCCTGAACCCGCTTTCTTTTATGCGATCTACGTCGCGTAGTAGCCTCATTTGCCGCTTAAAGCTCTGCGATCTCTTTTTGCGCTAATACTAGCTTATGCGCAATAATCGCTGCCCCCTTTAAGACCTTCTTAAAGGCCTCTACTATAGACGTTAGTAAGCTATCTATATGCTTCTAAATCCTTGCCTTTACGAGCGTTAATTGCGACCCTAGTTTAAGGGTATTGCTTAGGGTTTACGACTGCTAGGGCTTAGTGTTAATAGGTAGTAGTAGTGATAGAGTACGCAACTGGACGTTAAGGGCTGTTATAACCCGTTCTAGGTTAAATAGGACTAATCTAGCTCCTCGAAACCCTTCTTAGATATTACTAGAAGTAATTGCTACATTATAGGCGCGTATAAAGCTGTCAGATTTGATGAGGTATTGAGGCCTGATGATAGATAAGATGAATTAATAATGATGTGTTGTATTGTTGTAGTGTTCCCTAGTTAAGTGCGGAGTTTGACTAGGTGTTAGATCTAGTACTAGTGTGCTAAGGCGCTTGTGCCCGCCTCTCCTGTTTCTTTCAGTGTTGGTAGCCTCACAGCACCCCTGATATCTGACACACCCTCTTAGCTTAGATGTATTTGCAAGCTAGTAACCTTAGGTGATAATAAGGTCCTTAAGTTTTGCTTGAAGTTCTTCTAATAGTGCCTCCTTAGTTACCTTGTGTAGTGATACCTTAACCAATCTAACTTAATAAAGGAAGTTTGGCCACTTGTTGCCTAGCAACACCTTAGTGAAGCTATCTGCTATTATTTCCGATAATTGAATGTATTCTACAGTAATCTTTCTACTTGCAACTTCCTATCTTATCTAGTGGTTATGGATGTCTACATACCTAAGCTTTGTTTAAAGCTTTAATATCTCTTTTGTGACTAGTCTAATAGTCTGCATGTTGTCGCAATGAATTGTGATTGTGTTAGATAGAAGCTGGATTTAGAGCTCTTTAAGTAGGCGTGATGTGAAGAGAGCTTCCTTAGCTACTTAGGATAGGGCTAGGAGTTCTGCCTCAGTGGTGGATGTGGTGACAGTGTCTTGCTTGCTAGCTCTCTAGGCAATAAGGCTATTAAAGAGCTTAATTGCATAGCCTTAAGAGCTTTTCCTGTCTTGTGTGTTGTC
>MU006239.1:207234-275132 GCA_010093685.1 Ophiobolus disseminans | reverse complement strand
ATCTAGAGTTAGGAGTTGCCTGCCTATATAAAGTCGCTAGTTGTACATAGTCTATTGTTATAGGTGCGCTCTAGGTTGTTAGTGATGTGGCAGGTTAAGCCTAAGTCTAGAATAAAGGAGTGTTTTAAAGGGTAACCTTGATTGCCACTAACTTAGAATAAGGCCTTAGTAATTGCGGTGATTTACTAGCCTTCTAGTTATTGTTGATTGTTATCAGAGACATCCTAGATAATTGCTGTCTAGGAGTCTGATCTCTTAATGTATAGAGTTTAAGACTTTAATCTACTCTTGCTCCTTAATGCTCCTTAAAGGACAGTGTCGTGCTTGCGCTTGTATTCTACAAGGGTGCGCATAGTAGAGTTTAGCTTTAACTATTTAGGTGCTTAGTTATTATTAATATACCAGCAATCTTTAATGTTATAGACTTAGTCACATGCTAGGCACTTCTTACCTAAAGATACCTTATTACTAGCAGGTCTTTTGCTGGACTGAGAGGAGAATTGATTGCTCTTTCTCTTTCTACTAGGGTTTCTTTCCCTGTATTTAGATAGCGCGCTGTTTTCTATAGCTTCAGAAGCGTCCTTCTAGCTATCCTAGGTGGTTGCACCACTATCAGCGAGAAATAAGGAGTTATTAGCTACAGCAATAAATGCCTGCTTTTTATTCACTAGTTTCAGCGGATAATTCAGGCTTATGTATTCCTAGAAGCGTTTTATTATCTCCTTTCTTGTTATAAGAGGATTGAACCTTCTAGTATCTTAGAAGGTTGCAGCCTACATAGGTGCTGCCTTGTTCACAGCCTGCAGGAAGTCTTTAGTGATATTGTTAATATCATGTACCTTAGACACTCCATGCACTATTGCATCTAATAATGCTTTATTATATTCTACTAGCTATGTATCCCAATTGTGTATATTGCGCATAGGCTTAAGGGCGGTGTAGTAGCGTTCGCGTGTGCGTTCCTTTTTAAGGCGATCATCAACCCTAGCAGTGAGCTTAAGGTTGGAAAGCCACTAGCGTAGTGACTGTTCTAGTAGGCAGCATGTGCGTTAGAGATAGAGCGCAACTGTTGATTGGATCAGCTAGGTAACATGCTGAATACTCTTCTGTTAAGTATTATATTAGTAGAGATTAAGCTTATATCTCTTAGTAAGGGTCTTGTAGTAGTCTATATCCTCCTTGTAGGCTTTCTGGCCTTAGATTGATAGCATAGATAGGCGTGTTGCCTCCTGGATTCTAGCTGCAGCGCTGTACTAGGATAGTTTAGGCAGGTCTAGCATAACTGGCTTAATCAGGAATAGAACTAGTTCTTCTTCCTTTACATTGTCCTAGATGTTGTAGGCAGCGCAGCGCGCTTTGACTTAAGTAAGCTAAGTAGTCTAGTTATACTAGTTGCTAAGGATAACAGTTGCATCGCGTAGGTTAATAAGCGACATAGTGTAGTTGTTGAATAGCTTTTGTTAGGTAGCCTTAGTGGGTAGCCTTAGTAGGTAGCCTTAGTAGTAGCTTTGGTAAAGGCAGTGAGACTCTTAATTGTTAGATTTGATGATGTATTAGACCTCGATAATAGATTAGATGAATTAATAATAATGTTGTGTTCTAGTGTTCTCTCGGTCAAGTGCGGAGTTTAACTAGGTGTCAGATCTAGTACTAGTGTGCCAAGGCGCTTGTGCCGGCCCCTCCTGTTTCTTTTAGTGTTGGTAGCCTTACAGCACCCCTAATATCTAACAAATCGTGAAAGTCGAGTAAGACGCGTTCCTCTAGAGCCTTATCGATCCTGCGTAGCGTGCGGCGGATTAGCTGTTTAGCTTTTGCTCTTCTATAGGCGTCGCAGTCGACTATAAGTACTCTAGTAATCTTTACTCTCTTAGACTGTTGTACGAGATGCTTAAGCGCGCTTAGTCCTAGGTGTCCTAATCTCTTATGCTAGATTAGCGCTCGTACGCGTTGTCGTAGATTGTAGCGTAGCTTTGCTGCTCTAGCGGCTATTGTTGCGTAGTTAGTAATTAGATTTGCTTTAATTACCTACTGTCTATGCTGCTTAGTAAGATCGGTAATTAGACTGTTAGTTTGTAACCGTTAAAGAACTGTTAGGTTATATTTAGTATTCTACTAGAGACCTTACAAGCGGAGTATCCTAAAAGAGACAAGATTGCAGAGCAGATTAGAACAGTAGGCTACGTTCTTTAAGTGTAGTTAGCTTTAATTGCTGCTACTAGCTACTGTTAGGGTAACTAATCTATATACCTTAATCTATACTCGTAAGTTGCCTACTAATAGGAAGTCTCCTTGCGTTGCTAGTCTTGTTCTAGTAAGTCGACTAATATCGTTAGAGACGTGATATGTTAATCTAGAGTTAAGAATCTATAATCGTTGTAGAGGGTACGTAACCTAGCTAGCTTTAAATAAGGCCTTAATAAACGTGTAGTTAATCTCTCTAATTTTCTAACTATAGAGTTAGTCGTATTGCTTAACTGTAGGGGTCACTGTGTGCAACTTCTTTATTAATAGGGTTTTAGATCGTGCTAGTCGCTTAGCGCTGCGAATTGTTTCTTGCATAGATAGGCTGTTGTTAATACGTAATCGTTGCTACTAAGTTAGTGCGTTGCCTAGGTGCGCGTACTAGCAGTCCTTAAGTGCGTGTCTTATATTGCATGCTTCGCACTTACTCGTAGTTTGTTAAATAGGGTTTGATCTAGTGGCTCTAGCAGCTATAATCTGCTTTTGGCCTCGGCGGCTCTTCCGCTTCTGCCTAGAATTGTCTAACCCGTTCTTATAGAGCGTTGGTGCTCCACCTACAGCAGCTGCTCTAAAGGCTGCCTTTGCTGTCTTCGCTCTCGATAGGTAGAACAGCTGCATGTAGTCTTAGTATTCGCAGATTATGTCTTTAACCGTGATTAAGGGTTTTTTTAGCCTGTTAGCTGCAAATAATATTGTCTATTGTTCTGAGTGCTTAGCTGTAGCTCGGGTGAAGTCCTTCTTAATATACGTGTCTAGTTAGCACTTAGGTATTCTAACGGCTTTGCCCCTAATATCGCATTCGCTACGTCACGACTAGCGCGCTTCCTATCGAACCCTAGTTAGGATTACTACAACGCTGCTAACCGCGTGCTTCTCTACCTAACAGAGATAAGGTAGAGAGCACTAAGACTTAGAGGCAGCGACAAACTATAGATAGCGAGTAACGCGTTATTTGCAGACAACACAATCGACCGCAAGAGCTCGTAGGGCTACGCGATTAAGCTATTTAGCGGACTAATTGCCTAGAGAGCGAGCAAATAAGACACAGTTACGATTTTAACAACTAAAGCTAAGCTACTTGCACTATTATAAGTAGCAAAGAAGGCTCTATTTATATCGCGCCTCCTTAACGAGCTTAAGGTCTTGCTACTAGAATTAGTAATTACAATCGAATGCGACAACACATAGATAATACGTCTAGTTACGTAGGAGGTGTACAAGCTGTAGACAAAACTGCGACATGTAGATATCTACAACTACTAGCTAAGACAAGAGATATCCTTCGGAAAAATTAAGATTAAATATGTAAAATCAGCAGAAATAATCGCTAACAGTTTTACTAGGGTCCTCCTAGTAAACAAATAGGACAGCTTCCTCTACTAAATTAGACTAGTAGAGATTACCCTAAGAGAGGTAGCGAATGAAGCGTTACTAGATAAGATCTAAGGACAACTTAAGGATCTCGCACTTACTAGATAGTCCTAGCTTACAAATCTTCTAAGCTAAAGAGGTGTGTTAGATAGCACGGCGAGTGCTAAGAGGTTAGGGCTGTACGATCGAACAGGGACCTAGCACGTAACGTTCGTGCAGCTAATTAGGAGGTTCTAGGCCGATTAAGCGAGACCTAGAACTGCTAATTAGCTACGCTAAGAATAGTCGGCGTAACGCGCAATAAACCCCGATCTCGTCCTAGATAGGAGACGAGACAACGGAGAGGATCAAAAAAAAAAGAATCAATTTCTACGATTCTATTATCTACATCAAAGACTACTATAAATCTGACAATAAGCGAGTTAGCTACTCTTCTCTTATTAGATATATCGCGTATTAGTGTTAAATATGAGGTACAATTCAGCATTAAGCCTAGGGCCTATTAGGAGTTAGTGCGCTTATGCAGGTGCCTCTTATTGTAAAAAAACTACAACTAGAGAGTGTAGGAGACACAGCAATTAATTAAGTTATCTGTTAGTATACTTCTCTCCTCTCTTACGTTGATGCCTAATGTACCGGCCTTGATCCTACTTCGGTCTAACTAGCGGCTAAGCTTAGGTATACCTTCGTAGCACCCACGTTTATAGATAAATAAAATATTAATACCTAGAACTAGAAGAACCTCGTTGTTGTTATTCACGCTTACGATCGTACAAGGCCTACTAACACTAATTAGTAATTGTAAGGCAGTTACAGATAGTTAGGTTAGAAGAGATAGGTTCTATAACCCCGCGCGTTCTCTAGACACCTATCTATATTAGCGGCAGAGTTATCTATGCTAAGTTTACTGTTAGCTGTATTACGCGTCTTATCTAGCTTAAGACTAACCGTTACAGCTGTATTAGAGCGTTCTAAGACGCAGTCTAGACACGCACTAACCTCTATTTGGTCGCGCTATTAACCCGTGTACAACCTACGACTACTAACGAGTCCCTAGCGAATATAGCCAGCAAGGCACCCGTTAACAACGACCTAAGACCACTAACGAGCCCCTAGCGAACACAGCTAGCAAGGCACACGTTGACAACCTACGACTACTAACGCATTACTAGCGAGCGTAGCTAGCACAGCACGCGTTAACAATAACAAATAGCAGATAAAACAGCAAGCAGCAACGGAGGCTGCACGTTCACACGGGAGGAG
Source organism: Ophiobolus disseminans (assembly GCA_010093685.1). Taxonomy (NCBI): domain Eukaryota; kingdom Fungi; phylum Ascomycota; class Dothideomycetes; order Pleosporales; family Phaeosphaeriaceae; genus Ophiobolus; species Ophiobolus disseminans. Next base: position 270,257 of record MU006239.1, on the reverse strand, counting down.
TTGCTAGGAACTATAAACTTAAAGGTAAGAGAATAGCGTTATAATAATCTAGAGATCTAGAACGATAAGATCGATGCCCTAGACGACGAGGTAGACGCAACTGCGGCAATAACGTATATTACGCGTGCGATCGCAGACTATACAGACTAGCCTATAGTAGACGCAGAGCTCTTTAGCGAGTTCTATTAGGACTTTAAAGGCTAGACGCAAGCTATGTTCGAGCGTGCGCATGCAACGTACACTAAGGAACTAAAGCGGATTCTTCGCTTTAAGGGCGTGTACACTAGCTGTGTTAACATGCTGCTAAGCGAAGCCGTAGCTAAATTGCTGCGCAAAGAGGATTGTCTAAAGTAGCTAGATAACTAATTCTAATCTACTACCTTTAACAAGAGGTTAGCTGCGCATATACTACAAGAGTAGATGCTACTAGTACAACACACTATAGGATCTATACGACTAATAAGCGTAAGAGCGATAGGTTAAGCCTAGAGCTACATATTAAGTGCAAAAGACTAAGACGCGAAGAATTAACAAACCTACCTCTAAGAGGAGACTCGCACACGTGCCTAGGTTAACTAATAACTAGAGTAAGAACAATAACTAGCAGAGCCGCTTACAGAAACAATTAAGCAAACACCTTAGGCGGAACAGCGATAGCAAAGTTATTAACCTCTATTAACGTACAACAACTTTAATAGGTTCCGCGAATACACGCTAGCTGTTAGATATTAGGGGTGCTGTAAGGCTACTAACACTAAAAGAAACAGAAGAGGCGGGCACAAGCGCCTTAGCACACTAGTACTAGATCTAACACCTAGTTAAACTCCGCACTTAACTAGGGAACACTACAACAGAACATTATTATTATCAATTTATCTTATCTATTATCGGGTTCTAATACCTCATCAAATCTAACACTAGCATACCCGCAACAACTAAAGGGACTAAGCGTCCCTCTAATTATGCCTTTAGGAGATACAGACCTATACAAAGCGCTTTCTCTAATCGAGTTTAGCAATAAGAAACTAGATCTAAAGACAATTAATGTCTTTACATAGATATAGAACTAAGACAAAAAGTATACAGGAAAGCTATACGACCTACTAGACGATAAATTAAAGATCTTCTACAGTATCTATTATTACGCAGACATTAAACTAGGGCAGTTCTATATAGTTTTTCTACAGATCCTTAATAGCCGCGCGGAGGAGTATTACCTCTACTTTGTTAACTAGCGGATAGACACGTTCTTAACGGCCTACACAAAGCTTAAGAACTACTTTAATATAGACGTTAAATATAGCTACTGCTACGCAGACTAGACGACGATATACTTTATTAAAGTCTGTAGAGAGAATCCTAATAAGATACTTTATAAGGTCCTTAATATTATGCTAGACAAGCTCTAGCTATATTAGAGGGCGCTTAGCTAGTAGTATATAGGCGAGTAAACGCTCTGTACAATAGTAATTACAGCATGCTAAGGCGTTTAAGAGTTTGCAATAGCGCTTTATAGGCCGTCTCTAGAATACGAGGTCGTATTCGGAAGACGGTTAATTAGATCGTGTAAAGATAAATAATGTTAATTAGTATTAATTATAATTAATAGTTATGTGTTGATTGTCTGTCTTCTGTATTCTCCTTTTTTCTCTTAAGGGGTCTCCTCTGCTTATCTTTAGCTTCCTTATCCTAAGTCTGCGCTAGCAGTAATCTAGCACATAACTAGGTCTGCCGTCTCTAAGCGCTCTACTAAAAGGCTAATCACATCTAATAGTAGGATATTATAAGCATCGTTTTGTTAGCTTCCTTAATATCCTCGTAGATATAGAAGTAGATGTTCTATTGCATAATCTATGCTTTAAGCTTAGTTTAGATGCTATAGAATAGCTTAGGTTTAGTAATAGCGCTGCTTATCGTTTTTGTGTAGCGGTCTAAGGTAGAAGTATCTATAGACATATCGCTTGCTATCTTAAGGGTTTTCAAAGTGTAAAGGTGCTCGGAAGTAGAGAGGATATCTCCGGTGTTTTAAGGCAATTCTATTAAGTTTCGCAGATAGACAAGTAGGGGGGTTGTAGTAGTTCTAACTAGAAGAACAGAGAGGACTATCACAAGGGATTCACTACAATAATTAAGGTTACTAGGAAGGCTGTATTAAGATCGCCGTATTAAGTTAAACACGATAAGCTGTAGGAGCTTATCGCAGGTGTCTATATACCTAGGTGCTATCTAGTATTCTACAGCTATCCCTAGAGAGGTAAGATAGTATACTATCTTAAGATAGTGTGCTATCTTATCCTTAGCAGAATAGTAATACTTAGCGGGATAGTAGTTATGTAATGTAATTGCACTGCTCTACTTCGGGCGGGATAATTGTTCTTACCTAAACAATCGATACGTCCTAACCTTTATTCGTAACATACATTCAATTATCGGAAATAATAGCGAATAGCTTTACTAAGGTGTTGCTAGGCAATAAGTGGCTAAGCTTTCTTTATTAAGTTAGATTAGTTAAGGTATTACTACATAAGGTGACTAAGGAGGCACTATTAGAAGAACTTTAAGCAAAACACAAGGACCTTATTATTACCTAAAGTAACTAGCTTGCAAATACATCTAAGCTAAGAGGGTATATTAGATATTAGGGGTGCTGTAAGGCTACTAACAAAGAATAAAATAGAAGGGGCTAATATAAGCGCCTTAGCACATTAGTACTAGATCTAACACTAGGTTAAACTAGGCTAGTAAATAGGTTCGGGGTACCTCCCGCTAGGTATAGGTTAGGTAGGGGTCGCACAGATCTTAGGTTAAGGCTAGGGTTAGGTCGCACGGGCTATAGTGTAAGAGGTTAGATCTCTCTTGTCCTTAGTAGATACACTTCGGTTTATTAGAACATGATAGAACGTTATAGAATGTCCTAGAACGTTATAGAGTGTCCTAGAACGTTATAGAATGTTCTAGAACGTTATAGAATGTCCTAGAACGTTATGGAATGTCCTGGAACTAGCTAGAATAAGATATATTCTTCTAACAGCTAACAAATGCTAATGTATGTAGAAACTTCTAGAAGCTAGCAGTCTACTATAAAGTTAGCCTGCTCTCTAGCTCTAGATAGACTCTATCGAATTTATCTCTGTTTAACCTAGCCTTCCTGCTGTCTTCAGCCTAGCCCCTTACATTTAAATTCGATTAACTACTTAAGTAGCTAGTGTAGCTATCCCCTAGTGCTCTACAACGGAATTACGAGAGTAATACAACGGAATACAAGGACGCTACTACAGGGACCTCTACGGTTAAACACCTACCTAAGCACATAACGTATACATTAGATATTAACGGAATTATTAGATATTAACGGAATTATTAGACATTAACGGAATTATTGGACACTAACGGAGCTACTAGGCAACAACAGAAATATTGATAATCACTAGAATTACTAGAATCACTAGACACAATAGAACATACTATAGAAGAACCTAAGTAAATAGCTAACAGCAGCAACGCTGCAAATACTCCTCTAACTATAGAGTAAACCTTCTACGCTTTTATGCAGCAAATAGTTTAAAGCAATACTATTAATTAATAGACTATGCAAGGCCTCTAGAATGCTCTGCAACAAAGCCTTAATGCACTCTAGTCTAAGAAAAGGAAGAAGAAACTGCTACAGCTCTTAGAGTTTAATAGAACACGTTCTAAATAGAATAGATAGGAAATTAAAGCAAGGAACAAAATCAAGACTAATAGCAGAAGTATTAGGTTAGACATAGATTAGCTGCGCTACATCTTTGCTAGACTACGTAGCAATACCTAGAATATGTACTTAGCTTTTGTTAGAGCTAAGGAAGAGGAGGAGAATAGTTTAGGCTCCTAACTACTGGATTACTTAGCTAGCACATACAGCGACCCTAACCGACAGAAGAAAGCCCTATCTAATGTCTACTCTATTAAGCAGAGGACACATAAGTCTTTTACTCAGTTTCTGCTACGCTTTAAGACTAAGCTAGCAAACGCTAGAGCATTGTCATTTAATAACACTATTAAGATCTCACTCCTAGAGAATGCTATAAGCTATGCTATGCAGGAGAGACTAGTCAGCGTCTTTCTAGTCCCCACTAAGTATAGAGGATTTACTTCCCTACTTTAGACTATTAGGTTAAGACTAGATGCAATTAAAGCACTATAAAAAGGACAAGCGCAATAACGCTATATGCAGCAAGATAGCTCTAAAGAAGTAATAGATTGGGAACCTACACACACTTATACTGCTCAATCCCTAGGAAATTAACGCGCTAAGTAGGTAAGTAAGAATAAGATTTAGAGACGTAGGAACAACCGCTTGTGTATACGCTGTGGAGCTTCTGGACACATTATTAGCTCTTGCTCTTATGCTCCTGCACGTCGCTCTTCTTCTACTACTGTTGCAACTACAAAGATTGTAGAGAGACTACAGCTAGAAGAGGGGGATCCTAAGTCGGAAAAAGAGTAGCTTCTGCTTAAAGTCACTAGCAGGAGCATAAGGAGAAGGCTTTGAGGATAAAGCAAAACTAGCGCTTATTTTAACCCTACATGAAAGCAAAACTAATTACTGTACATATGCTTATTAATCACACTCACTATGCATCTACAATACTAGATTCTAGTTGCTTAACATATGCTCTAGTAAGCGCCTACTTTGCCTAGAAAGCCAAACTCTAGTGCATTAATTTACCTACTCTAAGGACTCTCTAAGGAGTAGAAGGAACTAGAACTATTAGGTAAGCTTGCCACTTTACATATAATATTAAAGGATATATACGCACAGGATAGGGATACATAATAGAGAATACTTACCTTAGTTTTAATATCTTGCTTAGACGCTCCTAGTTTAACAGGCACAATGTTACTATTGCACTAGCAAAGAAGTTAATCTTTATCTACTTACAAAGAACCTATATCCGCCTCCGCAGTAAGAAAGAAGAACTACCTCCTACACTAACAGTCTAGGAGATCTCTGCAGTAGCTATGCAGAGATATATTTAAGCATCTAAGAAAGACAAGTCTGTTAGTGTATTTGCTGCCTCTATAGCAGACATCTAGAAGGCTTTAGCTCCTAAAGCACAATTGAGCTTAGAGCAGATTAAAGACCTTCTACTACTAAGCTACCGCCACTAGCTGCTAGTCTTTAATCCAAACTAAGCTGCTAAGCTCCCTCTACACCGCCCTAGAGTAGACTACCGTATTAAGCTTATTAAAGTAGATAGAAAGAGTCCGCAAATACTATAGGGCCCTCTCTACAATATATCTAGAGATAAGTTACTAGTGCTCTGCAAAGAACTTACATCACTACTAGATAAGGGATTTATTAGGGTTAGTAGCTCTTCTACTGCAGCTCTAGTTCTCTTTGCAAAGAAACTAGGGGGAGGCCTACGTATGTGCATTAACTACCGCGCCCTTAATGCTATTACTAAGAAGGATAGATACCCTCTGCCTCTTATTTATAAGACATTAAACAACATCTGCAAGGCTAAGTAGTATACTAAGCTAGATGTTATTGCGGCTTTCTACAAGATACGCATTTAAGAAGGGGATAAATAGCTTACTACTTTCCGCACACGCTTTGGGCTATATAAGTGGCTAGTCACTCTATTTAGTATAGTTAGCTCTCCTAGCACCTTTCAACGCTACATCAACTAGGTCTTACGTTAGTTCTTAGATGAGTTTGTATCTGCCTACCTAGACGATGTTCTAATATACACTAATAGCTCCCTCTAGGAATACCGCGCCTATGTCAACAAGGTTCTAGATGCCCTTAGAGAGGCTAGACTCTAGCTAGACATCAAAAAGTGTGAATTTAAAGTCAAGTCTACTAAGTACCTAGGATTTATTATTAACACAGAGAAGGGACTGCTTATAGACCCTTAGAAGATTAAAGCTATTACTAACTAGAAAGCACCTACATTAGTTAAAGGCATACGCAGCTTCTTAGGATTTGCAAACTTCTACTGCAGATTTATCTAGGATTTTGCTAACACTGCAGCACCCCTTACTAGACTTACTAGAGATGTTACCTAGCGCTAGACCTAAGAAGAACAGGAAGCCTTTGACAAACTTAAGGCTGTCTTTATTAGTAAGCCTATCCTAGCTTATTTCTATCTAGATAGGGAAACAGTAGTAGAGACAGACTTATCTAGCTATGCAGTTAGAGGAGTACTTTCCTAGTACAATAAGAAGGGAGTCCTTAGGCCCTATGCCTACTTCTCACGCAAGAACAATCCTTATGAATGCAACTATAAGATTTATAACAAAGAGATGCTAGCTATTATACGCTGCCTAGAGGAATAGAACTCTAAACTCAGGACAGTCACTAAGTTCACTGTCCTAACAGACTACAAGAACCTAGAGTACTTCACTAAGCTAAGAAAGCTTAATAAAAGGCAGATTAGATAGTTAATCCTACTAGAATGCTATAACATCACGCTTTAATATCGACCTAGGAAGTTAAATAAAAGAGCAGATGCTCTCTCTAGAAGGGAACAAGACCTGCCTGCAAATGCAGAGGATGCACGCCTTAAGCACTAGTATCAACAGCTTCTTAAGCCTACTACTGCGAAAGAAGAAGAGATAGCAGACTTAACTAATACTGTTATCACCTTTTTAAGCAGGATTTTTCCACTAAAAGCCTTTCCTACTTAGGTAGAACCTATAGAGCCTACTGCTCTAGAAGAGCTCTAGAAACAAGCTACACAGGAAGACTTAGTGTATTCTACTGCACTCTAATATGTTAAAGATAGAGAGCGCCGCTTTCTAGCACATCTTAGACTTAAGGCCTTAATATTAGAGTGTTAGGCAGACAACAACTTAGTCTTATACTTCCGCAATAGGAAATAGGTGCCTAATTCTAAGCCTTTGCGCATAAGGCTTATCTATAAGATCTATGCATTACTAGCTACTAGATATCTAGGAAGAGAAGGAACATACAAGATACTAGCAAGAGACTACTTCTAGCCTAGTATGTCTAATAACATACGCCGCTTTGTCCGGAACTATAACATCTGTAGACGTATTAAGCCCTAGAGAGACAGGTTGCAAGGCTTCTTGAAACCACTACTACTCTCTAAACGCATCTAGAAAGAGATCTTAATAGACTTTATTAAAGGACTACTAGAAAGCAATAGCTGTACTACACTTCTTGTTGTTACAGATCGATTAAGCAAGAACGTTGTCTTTATTCCCTTAAAAGACACTAGAGCAGAAACGGTTGCTTATAATTTCCTGCGCTACGTAGTTGCCTACTACTAGCTACCTAATGCTATTGTCTCTAACCGTAGTACCTAGTTTACTAGTCACTTCTAGGCTATCCTAACTAAGATAATAAACACTACACGCCGCTTATCTACAGCATAGCATCTATAGACTAATAGATCTACTAAGAGGATAAACAGCACTATTAAAGCCTATCTCCGCGCCTTTATTGAGTGGGGATAGAGCAATTAGGTAGACCTTCTCCTAATAGCCTTAATTGCTATTAAGGGGCGTGAAGCAAAGTCAACAAGGGTCTTACCCTTCTTCCTTTAATATAGCTATAATATTAACCCTATTTAACTAGACATCTCCTAAGGACTAAACTAAGAAGAGCTAGAAGCATAAGTGCAGCCTAATTACAATAAGGCAAAGGCAATTGTTAAGAAGCTTAAGCATGCCTTTAACATAGCATAGACTATAATAGCTAAAGTATAATAAGAGTAGGAGCGTTAAGCAAATAGGTATAGGTATAAGCCTCCTACACTGCAAGTTAATAATAAAGTCTAGCTCTCTTACAGGTGTTAGATATTAGGGGTGCTGTAAGGCTACTAACACTAAAAGAAACAGGAGAGGCGGGCACAAGCGCCTTGGCACACTAGTACTAGATCTAACACCTAGTTAAACTCCGCACTTAACTAGGGAACACTAGAACAGAAGATTATTATTAATTTATCTTATTTATTATTAGGTTTCAATACCTTACTAAATCTAACAACAGGAAACAACTGTCAAATAGAAGACTAAACAAGAAACTTGACTAGAAGAATGCTAAATACATAGTTATTAAGGTTATTAGCCTACACTTAGTTAGGCTTAACACACTACTAGGCATCTACAATGTCTTCTATATTAACCGCCTAAGGCTAGCCTCCTTAGATCCCTTCCCTAGCTAGCCTAATAACGACACTTAACTAGCACCTGTCCTAGTTAATAGAGAACTAGAATTAGAAGTGGAATAGATTATAGCTAAAGTGACCTACAGAAACAGACTGTTCTTTAAGGTTAAATAGACTAGATATGCCCTAACAACTTTTGAGCTAGCAGAAAATCTTAAAGACAACACTGCTCTAGATAAGTAGGAAACCTTCACTGCTCTATACCGCAATCAACGCTCTAAGTTGCTTCTAGCTAGATTTAGAAGAGGCGATAAAGGGCAGTACTTCAGACATAACACTACTGCACATAGATTGGAGAGGGGGGGTAATGTAAGAGGTTAGACCTCTACTATCCTTAGTAGAGTTACTTCGGTTTAATAGAAGAGCATAGAACGTTATAGAATGTCCTAGAACATTATAGAATGTCCTAGAATGTCCTGGAATGTCCGGGAACTAGCTAGAACAAGATATATTCTTCTAACAGCTGACAAATGCCAATGTATGTAGAAACTTCCAGAAGCTAGCAGTCTGCTATAAAGTCAGCCTGCTCTCTGGCTCTAGATAGACTCCATCGAATTCATCTTTGTTCAACCTAGCCTTCCTGCTGTCTTTAGCCTAGCCCCTTACACAAACACCTTATTCTATAGTTAGGCTTTGCCGCTTTGCCTCCACTTGCCTCTACATTGTCCCTGTATCGGGTCCGCTTCAACCCCGCTTCGCATCCGGCCCGACTCCGGATCCTCCGGATCCTACGAGGACGGGTGCATGTTTCATCAGGTGTATTTAGTCAAGCTAGTCCTGTAGATAGCTTAGTAGTTTTTTAATATCCTTTTGTACAAGGCCTATAGGCGTTGTTAGACAATCTAAGGTTTCTAAGTCTCTACGCACTCCTATATGCCTCTAAGTTAATTTACACCGCATTCGGATATCTTTGATCTTGCCTACGCTGTTACAGGTTAAGTGCCGTTGAATTCAGTGTGGGGTTTATGCACTAGGTTATCACGTCTTTTTATTATACCTTAGCCTACAGCATTACATAAACATAACAAAACTCTAAAACAATTGATATTTATGCACGCGCACTACGTCTACTTAATTGCTTATTTGTCTTAAGTTGTTTATCAAATAGTGTCAGCCTAATCTGTTTTCGAACTAGAAGCTGCCAACGCGAGGGTGTTAAGTCCCCGTATTCATCCCTATCTTTGTCCCTATCCTCAGCCCTATCCTCGACCCTATCCTCGGCCCTATCCTCGCCCTTATCTTAAGAGCTCTACAAATAAAAAGTAGACTAATACATAACCTAACTGTGACGCAGTCCGTGCGACCTAACCCTAACTACAGGTCAGTGCGACTACAACCTAACCTATACCCATACTAGCGCAAAATATATGGGTTGGGGTTGGGTCATACCCGGGTCATCACGTGACTGAACCCAACCCCAACCCAACCTATACCCATTTACCAGCCTAGGTTAAACTCTGCCTGCACTAGAGAACAAGACAATACAACACATTATTATCAATTCATCTTATCTATTATTAGGTTCTAATACCTTATTAAATCTAACATGACAGCTCATCAGTTAGTTCAACACTAAGCCTAGATTTTGGCAGTCAAATCAGTTGTCAGATCATGGCTCCAGGACGCCTTGGCAGTCAGTCAGTTCAGTCCAAGTCGCTCAAACTGTCAGTTTTGGGCTATATCTGGACTGACAACTGACTGAACTGACTGATAGCAACTCCGATCACGAGCCATCTAAACACAACGCGACGTGAATGAATAGGCCAAGTGGAGCGGTAACCGATTTAAGGTCTCGTTTCATTGTACACACATCTCAAGGCCGTCATACCACGCCCTTACACCAACAACCAACCCAATTCAGATCCAGCACCCTACTTGTTCCTACTCCTCAAGCAACACCGCCATATTCTCCTTCGCTATATTTAACGCGACCTCTCGCAGCATCGCGCGGCATCGTTCACACGATGTCCAACGATCGCCCTTCAAAAGGTGCTGGGCGCGGCGGGGACAGAGTATGCTCGAGGTTTCTGGCGTGGATTCATCTGGGATTGATGGCGGCTCGGGCTGAGGTCCCATCTCTGGCTCTGAGATCGCTTCTTGTTCAGCGCTGAGTTCGGGCGGTGGGATTTGCTCCGCTTTTTCCTTCTTACCTGGGCCCCAGATAGACTTATAGCCCCAATCTCCATCTTCATTCTGCTCTTCCTTATTCACTTCGGGTACGGGCTCGGGTAGAATTTCGGCGAATGTAGGTGCCAGTTCAGGTTCAGGCTCGAGAACGCGCTCTTCTTGCGTGGGTTCTGGAATCAAGACGGCGAAGCCTTTCTTGCTTTTCTTTCCCTTCTTGCTCTTCTTGATGGGTGCAAAGGACACAAACCCCCACGAGTTTTCTTCTTTTGCAGCTTCTGGTTCAGATGCCTTTTCGGGCTCTGCCAGTACCTCGGTGCCGAAAGTGAACGACCACGGGTCACGATCGTCCTGCTTTTCAAGAACTGGAGCTAGTATAGGCTCAGGATCAGGTATTATGTCGTCAATCAGTGCATCTTCCGCCCCCTTTTTCGTCGTGTTGATGGCAGCTTTGCTGAAGCCCCAGCCGTCGTCTTCCGCTGGCTGCTCTTCTGCTATCGGACCAGCATCCGTCGCACTTTCAGATACGTCGAAATTGACGTCAAGTCCATTTAGGCACTTCTTCTTGTAGACGGTAGAATCCAAAGGATTGCCGTAGCTACCAGCTGCGATTTTCGAGCCGATTACACCGTCAGGGTTGGTGTCATCAAAAGTCGTTGCTGGCTCAGTGAGGAGTGGTGTAGGCGATACCAGTGTCGACTTTGCCTGAGTCATGATCAGAGCCATTCAAGATGTTACGTAGCCGAGGTCACTTACCTTCATCTTCTTGCTTTTCTTCTTCTTTCCACTGGTTGTTGTCGCGGTGAATGATGCCCAGTCGTCGTTAGCTGGAATCGCATGTGTCCCACATAGACCATCAGCTGCACTAGTTACTACGGCCGCCGCATCATCTTCTTCCTTTTTCTTGCACTCGGCTTCCTCTTCGGCTTCTTTGGACAGTCGCTCATGTTCCCCCTTTTTCAAGCGCTCCTCTTCTTCTTTTTTTAAACGCTCCTCTTCTTCCTTCTTCATATATTTCTTTTCCTCCTTCCTCAAACGCCTCTCCTCCTTCTTCTTCAAACGATCCAGCTCTTCCTCCTCCCTCAAACGCATCCTTTCGGCTTTCTTCTTCAATTTTCTTTGCTTCAATGTCAGACTTGATTCATCACCTCCATATCCATCCCCATTTTCGCCCTTGAGAACTTTAGGAAGACGTGGTTCGACGAACCCTTGGACGGGTTCTCCTACTTCATACTCTGGAACTAGAACGTCGTGCTTCTCGACCTCGACCACATATGTTGGATCGTACAGCTCTTTGTGTACTCGGGTAGGATCGGGCTCTACCACGCTCGGGTCTTCGCTGACTTCTGGGTATGGAACGTCTTCGATATGATCTTCTGAGATTGCGCAATCGGGAAGCGAAGAATTCTCCAGCGATATGACATCGTTCATGTCTTCACAAGGTGCGTTCGGAAATTCGAAAAAAATTGCATCACTGGCTGCGCTTGCTGACTGGTGCTCCGTCTTTACAGCCGCATCCTCGACATCCTTTAACACTTCATCGGGCTTCTCTTCATCTGGGTAGCGGCTGTCTTGACTTTGCAGCGTGTGAGTAAGCTTGTCGCTGAACATCTCAAGAAGATGGCATGTCATAAACCGGTGCAGTGTTCCCTTACCTACGCTCCCCATGAAGGCTTTGCTTGTAAAGAATGTATGGTCGAGGTTGAATTGTTCCCCAGCTCTAGCCTGCAGGTACTCGTGAAACCAGGACCAGGCCAACTTCGAAAACTCCTTCCTCACGGCGTCTAGAACTTCAACGAGAGTCATTTGCCTGCCATGTATCTCGATCTGCTCTTGCGCGAGCCTTTCGAGGTCCTGCAATTCGTATGTGGAAGCAAGAACAAAGGTCAAGAGGGCTTGCTTAAATTCGGTGTGTGCTAGTGCCACTGCATCTTCTCCTTTTGCTTCAAGTGTTTGATATGCGCCCGTGTAGAGGTAATGGACAAGTGTATGTCCCGTAGCCGCACTCACGCCCGGAAGGCATAGCGTCCCTCCGGCTTCGGTGTTTGACCACTTCGGCGAACGTAGGAGATGTTTTGGCGTCCAATAGGTTGCAAGCCCCGGGCCGCAATCAATTGCGACAGGGCCGCAGGCGTAAGGACTGCATGTGGTCATTAGCAAGATGATCCCGAATCATCGGCGCCAGGTTTCAGCATACGATGTTGTGGACTCCTGAGTTTCTGGTTTTGACTTCTTCCTTGCGTCTGCTGCTGCTTCGTCCGCTCTCATGCTGAGTGGAGTGGGTGGATTGTCCTTCACAGCTGCGGTTTCTCCTGCGTGGAGATTGTTCTCGGCGGCTTGATCGAGGAAAGTGGTCGTCTCGCTATTTTCCTGCGCACTAGACTTCTTCTTTTTCGCCATCGTGATAGATCGATGGATGAACGTGTCGTGGCAAGGGAACGATGTCAATATTGCGACATCCTCAGTGTGCAGGCAACAGCACCAAGGCTGAAAATGTAGGTACCGCCAATTACCGTGCCCGTGCGCGGGTCGCCCCACGTCGCGGGTCGGCCCAACCCCACCATAACAACAGACAAGCCACTTTGCGCGACGCCTCATAACTCAACCACTATGGCACCAATTGATGATGCAATTGCAGAAATCGAACTGCATAAACTAGGAGAGCACTTTTCGTACTGGGCAATTGCTAGAAAGTTCGGCATTAGCAACAGTACGCTTACGCAAAGGCACAAGGGCCGTTAGAGGTCCTAAGATGAGCAGAAAGTCTATCAACAGAAACTAACCCACAACATGAGGCTGCACTCGTACAATACATTAACGACCTTACGGAGAGAGCGCTGCCGCCTACAAGAAAGATGATAGAGAATTCCGCGTCTCAAGTAGCCACAGAGCCCGTAAGCAAGGCAAAGGTGACGCGCTTTTTGAAGTGACAACACGATCAACTCATCACAAAATAGACCTCCGGGATAGACGCTCTCCGCCACAACGCCAACTCCAGAGTCAAGTACAAGCTCTATTTTAAACTACTACATGCTCAGATAAAGCAGTATGATGTACAGCCCAAACACACATACAATATGGACGGAAAGGTCTTTATGATTGGCGTTTTAGGACACTCAAAATGCGTGCTCAGTTGCTGGGTTTGGGAGCAGAGATGGGTCACCTCACCACTCCAAGATAGCCCGAGAGAGTAGATAACTCTCATAGCAGCCGTCTGCGCAGATAGGACAACGCTGCCACTAGCACTTATCTATGCCTCCACCTCTAGGTCAATACGGTCCTCATGGGTGGCTGAAATTGAAGCTAGAAAGCATAGTGTCTTAGTGGCTTACTCACCCACCAGGTGGAGCAATAATGACATTGGATTGGCCTAATTAGAGTAGGTATTTAATCGCTTTACAAGGAAAAAAGCGCGCCAAGGTTGCAATTGGCGTCTTCTTATAATTAACGGCTATGGCAGCTATGTTAGAAGGGATTTTTTTAACTACTGCAGTGCTCATAGCATACTGCTAGCCGTGTTTTCACCCCATAGTACCCGTACTTTGCAGCCACTTGACGTTGTCCTCTTCAAACCTCTCTCAACGGCGTACTCCACTAAGCGCACAGGACACCTCCACCGAACGCAAGGCCTAGTACCTGTCACAAAAGGCGACTTTTTCCCGCTATTCTAGAGGTCCTGGGAGGCCTCTCTCACCCCAGAGCTCATCCCAAAGGCCTTTGAGAGCACTGGTATATAGCTTATCAACTTAGAGATTATATTGAAACGCTGGGCAGACGATACCTCAGAGGCGCGCGCACGACCCACCTCTCCCACTCCGAACAACTAGCGTCAGATGGAGCGTCTTATACGCTCTGCAGTGAGCGATCGCATAGCAGATGACTCGAAAACGCTCTCCCAAACGCTCCACTCACTAGCCGTACAAAACGAGCTACTACACACTAAGAACGACGGTTTGAGAGAGGCTCTTACGATCAAAAAGAGACACAGGAAGGTTGGCAAGCCTCTCGACCTGCAGCAGAGGGAGGAGTACTACCGTGGTGCCAACTTCTAGTCTCCGCAAAAGATTAGAGAGGCCTGTGCTTGTGAGGCTGTGAAGGCTCAGAAACAACACTAAGAAATGCTTGCAAAGGCAAACAAGAAGGGGCTTAAGGCTGTTACAAGCTCTACAAAGATCAGATAGCGGAGGAGAAACGTGTTGCGAGAGAGAGAGCCAGAATGCTGAAGGATCAAGAGAAGGCTGACAAGGCAGCTGCCCGGGTGGCCAAAATGGCAGCCCAAAACACCAAAAAAGCTGCTCAAATGTCCCAACTAGGCAAGAGGAGAGCCTCAACTATCCCCCCATCTTAAGTCCAAGCGCTAGAAACGCAGTGGCGTTTCTGGATGTGTCGCGCCGTTGCCAGAGGCTGTACTAGCTGCACCACCCAAAGTCAACTCTCGTGGCCGCACCATTAACGTTCCATCTAAGTATAAATAACACAAAGTTATTGCGAGCTTGTTGCTAGTCACTGTACCAAAGAGTTAAGTCAAAATAGCTAGTGTAGCGTTGACAATGACCTCATTTTTGTGGTGGTGAGCATGTTGTTTTTGGGGCGACCCGCGCACGGGCACGGTACCATGTCTAGTGTCATGCACCCCATAATCTGCTAAACTAGCGCTAAGCAGAGCCTCATCCTCGCTTCGTTGGCGCCACATGCTGCAAGGACCTCGACTTGTGATGCAAGGGGGGCATCCAGCGCGTTCAACCTGCCCCCCTGAGAAGGTTCGCTCTTACTGCATCCATCACTGCGGCCAGGTAGCCGAGCCGAATCGCAATCACGCCAAGAGATCTGGTCAGCCTCGGAGGTTTGTCTCTTCATCAACATCGCCGCCAGGCTCCCCTCAACACAAACACTAACGTCGCCAACGAGAGCTGTAGGTAGTCGCAACCATGACAGCCGCCTCGCATCTGAGCCACGGCTATGCTAAGATCATTTACAGTCATCGCGGCGTGTCTCAGTATTGAGTCCCCCCATTATCACCACAGTCGACGATCTCCCCTCACCTCAACCAGAATACGGCCCAGATGACGCCGCCAACGAGAGTTGCAAACATTAGCGTACTTCACTATAACTGCACATCCCAATGAATGTCTCGCGAAGGATTCAGAGAGTAATGGGGCGCATCTGAGATGCATCCTACCTAGTCTCCCATCAACACCGCCAGCGTCACAACCATCGCCACTCACCTCACCCCAAACACCGCCATCGCCCACGAGAGCTACAAACTTTCGCGTCCATGATTGCGGCCGCACATCCGATCCGGGCCTCCGCCAAGAATATTGAAACTCATTGAGGCGCGTCCCATGCTTCTATCAACACCGTCAGCATCACCAGTCCTCCTCTCAAACCCAACGCTCATCTCGCCAACGAGAGATGCAAACATTCGCGTCCACCGCTCAGACCCCGGTCGGGCTAGCTATGCAACTCGCATGCGACGAATATTCAATGACAATGTTTAGCATTTAAACACCCTAGGGCCGATACCACCACTCTCTCCCAAGGTCTCCTCTTCTCCTCTCAAACCCCTACCATACCAAAGAGACCTGCACAGATTCGCATCCGCCGCTTAGTCTCCCGCCAGCCCGCGCCAGCCATGCAGCTTCTACGCGACATTTATTTAACACTACATCTTCCCATTCACACCCCACAACCGTCCTCGTCAACACTCCTCTCTAAACCTAAACTCTCCCCTACTCAATCTCAACGACAAGCACTCGCGCTCCTCCGCTGCTTACTCTTTCAACCGTGTGGGCTATGCGACTCGTAGGCGACACATATTCGATGACGAATCTCACTATTAACATGCTAACAACCGCTATCGTCGCCACCCCTCCCTTGTACTGCGCGACATCACCATGAGTTCAGCGCAATATTATCATAGGGCGACAACGGCTTCAAGTACCAAAGTAGATTCAGAGAGGTATACGTATAAACTCCACCCGCTTTCAACCACACCACTCGTTGCGACAAGTCCCACTCCACATCACCATAGATTCCCCTCGCCGACCGTGAAAAACTCCGCTACACGTCGTCATTAATCGTACACCGTAAGCGCCATATACACCCACCCCCCTCAAACCACCGCCTCCAAACTCCCCAACTCAATCTCAATCAAACTCCGCTCCTCCTCCAGCATCCGCATCTTCTTCGCAAGATCCTCCCTTTCTATATTAATTCGCTCTTCTCTCTTGCGTTTGAGCTTGATATCAGCCTTGACTTCCTCTTCCGCCATGGAAATAGCCGATCGCGTGAGAGAAATGCGCGCGGGAAGAGCTGACGTGATACCCGTTAGGATGGATGTCATGCGATGCGCGGCACGGTTGGCCTTTTTGATGGCGTCTTGTTCGCGCTGGAGGCGTTGTAAGAGGTGGGCGAGGGCTTTTGCGTACTCGTCGTGAGCGAGGAGCTGGCTGCGTGCGAAGCCGTGGAAGATGCCGCGGGTATTGGGTAGCTGCGACAGCAACGAAGTGGTGTCGTCGATGTTGTGGCCTAACCTGGCCATCGTCTTTTTCAGCACGGCTGTAAGATTGGAGAAAAGGGTCAAGGCGCTCGGTGCGGCGGAATGGAACGCCTGCAGCTTCTTAAGGTGGGCGCGCTCTCGTTTTAGGCTAGATACCAAAGGTTCTCCTGCATTACCCTCCGGCTGCTCGAGGAAAGGAAGACCCTTAAACTTCGTCTCGTCGTCGACGACCTGCAGGAAGTTGGTGAACAAGGCGCGGTAGAAAGCTCCGCAGATTGACTCTGACACGTCCGAGGAGGCCACCATCCGGAGAAAGCTAACCACCAGATATACCCCACAGTCGTACGCATTGTCTTGTTGCGGCAGTTGCAGGGTGCCGTCATCGATCGGTCCGTCGTCGTCTCCTGCATACTCTCTTATGCTCTGCAGGAATGAGTTCTGACAGGCCGCGGCCTCTTCCTCTGAGACATGATCTACAAGAGAGTCTAGTCTCGACACCGTTCTCGTCTTTGGATTGTAGACCACCCCAAACCAGTGCAGGCTGATGCAAACGTAGGCGATGACGGCTACTTCTCCTGGGAGGCCATGCTTCAGACCGGACGTGACTTGCTGGATGATGTGCTCGGGGTCGGAAGGATTGAACATACGGGCGACGGAGCGAGGGAGGAAGGTGCGCAGAAGCTCGGCAATCGTGATGCCGCGGAGGCGCTGCTCTGGCCGCAGGTCGTCGATAATGGTCGTGATGTAGGACGTGCTTGGGCCCGCCTCGCTCGACGACGCGAGTGACACTGCTGTCGGCAGTGTAGTAGTTGAGTTCCTGGGCGACGTAAGATGCATGGAAAGATCGCTGCTTTTCTGTTCGTCTTCCTTGAGGGTGAGTACACCACTTTCCAGGTGCTGCAGCTCTGAAGCTAGCTCGACTTTCTCATGCAACATATCGCTGCCGTCAATGTCGGAACCTTGGCCAACGAAAAGGCCGTCAGAGGATGGGCTGGAGCTCAGAGGCGCAGGCTGTTTTCGCGCCACCTCAATGGAAGGCGAGCTCGGCACGGTATCAAAGGCCACCGATGGTTCCTCAGACTGCGCTTGTGCTGTCTCCTCTTGCCATGCACGCTGCTCTTCCTGCCTCAGAGACTGGCATACGGCGGTCACCTGAGACGCCTTGTACTTATTGTGTCGCCGCCGCCGCCGTTCAGCTTCGACGAGCTGGACGACCTCAGCAAAGGAAGCGCTGGTATGTGTCTCGACGCGACGAAGGGCTTTAAGGAAGACGGCTGTCGTCCAGTCACAACAGAAAGAGATGTCGAGGTCCTGGAAGGTCAGTCTCCACCGCCCGCGCTCGAGGAGGTAGTTGTAATCAGCGTGTGCGTTGGCGTTGGACTTGAACGCATGGTTTCTGATCGGTTCAATGATGCCGAGGGCGTACGCGTCGAGCGAGGCCAGGAAGGTGGCACGGTATTGGGGATATTGCGTCAGGATGCTGCCGTAATTGATCAGGATCTCCTCATCGGTTAAGCGGGCGTAGAGGGACGCCTGGAAGCGGTGCACGGCAATCGCTGGACTGGCGGTCCGGGAGGTCATGTCGGTGCATGGTGGTGGAATGGCACGTCGACATGGTGGGTGAGCAGGCGGGGCATCGGGGGTGCGTGCCGAAAGTGAGGATTTCGTGAGCTTTTTCTCATTTTTTGCATGCATTGGGAAGGCGCGCTGCTGCCTCCACGTGTGATGACATCAGACATCACAAAAAGACGGCAGTCGCGAATCCGCCGCTCGGCACGACGACCCGGCCATGCCTCTCATGCGTATCTGGTGTGGTATTCGAGGGATGGGTCACGTAGCCGTCTTGCCAAATGTCGCGACAGCGGCTGAGGCTTCGGTGTCGGGCAGGCTGGTGGCAGGTGGAGCGAAGATTGAGGGGGGGGGGGGGCGATTTTTGGCACGTGGTATATGGGGTGTGGACACTATATGCGGCGTTCGGATCGTGAGGTTGCTGTCACGGCTGGGTCGTGTTGGTCACCAGTGAGGTGCGATCGCTGCGGCGCGTCATGGTGGGTGATGAGCACGTGCGAAGCGGTGCGGTTGCTGGCAAGGGGCAGATTGATGAGTTTACAAGTTAGCTGATGATAAGGCGCCGTAGTTGTGGTTCGGAGCGCGCAGTGCTAGGTGAATTGTGTGGGTTCACGTCGCGGGGAGGTGTGGTGAATGGTGTCTTCAAATGTTGTCCTTGGCCTCGGTACAGTACGGGCGGCGACCCGTGCCTGCCCCGCTATTTCTGAGCTACGGTGCGTCGCAACATCGCCGTGACTTCGCCCAGCACCGTCAGTCAATGCTCTCATTTCGCCAAACAGTCGTATGATAGTGTATCAAGATACTGCCAGAATTTAGACAACGTTGTGGTTGCAATGCCCGGTCGCAAGTCTAATCATCCACTTCTCACACCAGTCACATGATAAGGCGGTATCCACATCCACACCTGGGTCGCAATCTTCCCAATAGTACACTTGCTCAGTCTGTGAGCATGGAGGCTGCATGAAATGCTGGCTCATCGGTCAATGGGTCCGGAGGGCTAAACTGACCTCGGGAGCCCCGTAGTGGTACAAGTAAGGTTGAACAATAGATTTCTTTAAACTCAGCCGTTGCCCCCTCTCTTACCGTCCTTTTCCTTCACGTCTTCCATTCTTTGACTTCCATCAAACACGTTTCACTATCATGTCGCCGTCGCCAGGTCTTCAAGCGCCGCAAGATCTGCCGCGTCCTCGTTCCTCAAGCTTTCTCGTCACAACCCCATATCCTCCCATCAACGCGAGCTAGGAGCAGCCTCCCACTTTCTCCGACCGATGTCTACCTATTCGACTTCAGTTCCACATCTGCTCGCGTTCTTCAACTCCCATCATGTTGGCCGTACATAAATCGAAATGTCCTTACAGATTGATTACGGAATACCACGTCGATCGAAACCACGCCAGTCCTCCCCACCCAGGTCCGTAACGCACCGATGCAGACCACGCGAGACCTCCCTAAATCGTTCGAAACTACATCAACCGAATCCACGCGAGCCCTCTCCAAGCCGATTAAGCCACACCGTTCGAAGCCACGCCAGTAGAAACCACACCACTTCTACACCCTACGAAATAATTCTTCTTACTTATAATTCCACTATCTGCCTCTTGACAACGACACAACGAGATCCGACTGCTTTGGATCGACACGACAGGTGGTGGCGACTATCAAATCATACCAAAAGTACCACTGAACTGGTCGTCAAGCTACTCCACCTTTTGCTACTATTCCAACAATGCCACCAACACCAGGGCCATTTTGTTAGATGGCATTCTCTTCAATGCATTCGCAAACACGGCAGACACTTTTGGACAAAGCGATCAAATACTGGAACGCGCTGGGAAACGCTCATCATGTGGACATATCAGGTCTATATCAACTAGAGTGACCCTGCCGAGAAATCTCACCAGGTGGCATCTATGCAGCAGATCTATCAACAGGCGAATCGAGTCTTTCTATTCATAATGGTCAGGCGAGACGTGCGACCGGTGTTCAAGTAGTTGAGGAAGCTCGTGCACAAAAACGCTTCGATTGTCGATGAAGCTTCCAGTGAGCAATATCAAGATAGGCGGGGCAATGGCATGACATATGCACTAAACACGCAGTCGAGGCCGTCCGTCGAAGCTATGTTACGCATACCTGGGACCTCATATACGATATCTTGGAACATCCCTGGTGGTTGCGCGGTCGACACTGATCAAGGAAATGCATGGCCATATCACTTGTTACTGCAAGCTGGCACGGCGGAGCCGAATCGCCGCCTTGCGCCTGTCGACGATGCATTCCCATCTTGCTCGCTTGACTGGTGAACAGATTCTCTTGTGAATCAACGTCGATGTTGATGACTGATGGCGTGCAAAGGACCATCCCCGAGGACCCCATCCACCATACCTTCCTCTCCGCTCTCGCCCTGCTACCATCAATTGCAGGACTCAGCCGTGCTGCTAATCCTTTCTTTTTTTCTGACTTGCCGAGAACCGCATTCAACCCCTTCCTGCAATCGAAAGGCAGCTTCTGAATTACGTGCTACTACTCCTACTTTAACCTAGGCTCGCATCGGCAATGCTACTGCCTGTTCTAAGCACTTCCTACCTACTATGAAGCTTAACGTCTAATCACCCTCCTGGAATGAGCACACTAAGGTGCGCGGTTTCAACCCAACGCGACGAATTACGCTTGGGGAACGAAGTCCGTAAGTCTGAATACTACTAGCGGCAAGATTGTAGATGTTCTTGCTGGGCTCCATCATGAGCAAGATAAGCAAGACATCATAAGCCGAAAATAGTGCTAAGCGAAAGTCGTGACTGCGCCGCTCTCAAACCCACTAGTGGGTCCCGCATGGGTCTAGCCCATCACAACAGCGTTGTAGCGTTGTAGTGATATTTTCTTGCGAAATCAGAATACTTTAAAGATGCGTTAGGACCGAGGGAGCCTATTTCTTCAATCGCTTTGTCAATAGCTGTCATGGTGGTGTGTGAAGGGCACTCGGAAGTAGAGAGGATATCTCCGGTGTTCTGAGGCACTTGGGTTGGGTTTCGCAGATGGACAAGCAGAGGGGGTTGCAACAGCTCTGACCGGGAGAACAGAGAGAGTAGTTGCGATGTATCACTACAGAGATCAGGGTTGCTGGGAAGGCTGTATCAAGATCGCTGTATTGAGTTGAACACGATGAGCTGTAAAAGCCCCTCGTTGGTGAC
This sequence comes from Ophiobolus disseminans, assembly GCA_010093685.1. NCBI lineage: Eukaryota > Fungi > Ascomycota > Dothideomycetes > Pleosporales > Phaeosphaeriaceae > Ophiobolus > Ophiobolus disseminans. Next base: position 248,700 of record MU006239.1, on the reverse strand, counting down.
TATATACCTGCGTGCCATCCCGTGATGGTTGGCTCGGCGGGATGGTAGTCACATGATGTGGTTGCACTGCCCCACTTCGGGCGGGATGATTGTCCTCACCCGCACAATCGATACGTCCCGACCACTGTTCGTAACATGGTGGAGATACAACCGTTTGAAGTTTGGATGAAAAATGGTGTTCGCGATCGTCAGATGGGGGCGATCGCCAGGTGGTTGCTTACGTTAACCAATCTGAACCGAGATCAGATGAAAACCCTTCATCTGATCTCTAGAGGACTGTATCGAATTCATCACTGTTTACCTTGCACTTATAGTCAACCCATCGCACCCTTACAGTTATTAGAGTATTAGATGTCGCCTCTTACTAAGTATAGTAACATAACGCTTAGAAAAAGGTAGTATTAGGATCTATAAAGATTAAGTAGCTGAGGCGGACAATACTATATTTTGTTCCCTACATAACGTTGCAAAGAATAGCCGCAGGCCCCAAAATAGCCGCAATAGATGTTCCTGCAGTAGCTTGCTGTGCAGCCATCGCAAAACTCCCAAAGCCCAAATATGCGCCAACTACACCAGCCATTGCACCAACTTGTGCTGGATCTTTGAAAAACTGTCCGGCTAGTTTACCCTGTTGGTTGGCTCGAATCAATGATTCGTACTGTGGATTATTCCATGAAGTCTGAATCCCGTTGCTGCGTTCACGAGTATCTTTTGCAAGTTGCAATCGTGATTCCTCCAGCCTCTGAAGTTGTTGTGTATTTTGGTGGGCGGCTGTATTTACTACACCCATGTCCCGGGCGATGTTTTGCAGCCAGCTCGATATCAGTTGATCACCTGTGGCTCGCAATGCTTGTAACGCGGCGCTCTTTAAACTAACGCTTTGCTGCAGGGTACCAATCTCGGCACGGCACTCTAGTTGATTGCGGTCATGATGCTTCCTGATAGCGGTGTTCAGCTCGACGGTCGTGTCCTGGATCTGTTGCTCCCACTGCTGTTTCAGTCTGTGATAGTCCTCATATACGATGCGCCCCGCGGAGGTCTCGTGAAGAGAAATCCTGCCAGATGCTAACTCGGTTTGAATGTCCAATGTCAATCGTTGATGATTGGCCAAGATGGAGTCGACGATTGCCAAAGCCGATGCGTTGTTCCAGTGCAGCGGCAACACCTTGCCACCACCTTCAATAATATCACCCCAAAAATCGCCATTGCTGACAAGCTCCAATTGCCTATTACAACCGGCCTTGTCATTGATCTCATCCCACCTTGTGGTAGCCATGACAACCCCAGGATAGCAGTGAACTCCACATAAAGCCTTGAAAACTTTCAAAGCCCTGAGAGCAGAGCCTTGAAGGTGGTTGTCCGTGATACGATGTAGAAAAACAAGACCGCTCAGCGCGAAACCAGTCCTGTGTGCTTGCAGAAGCCAGAATGCGAGCTCCTGCATGATTGTCGCATCGTCTTTGCGGTCATCGTCGAAACCTGGCGTATCGATGAGATGCACTGTCTTCCCGTTGCGTACGAAAGATTGGATCGTGATTGATGTGGTGTCTGGTCCGAATGTGTCAGCGTCTCCATGATAAGTTGTCACGTGTCATACCAGATTCTAATCCATGACCGGACTGGGGGAGTGGCCTTCCAGCGCATCTAGCTACGAATGTGCTCTTGCCTGTGCCTGTGAGGCCAAGTACTGCAATGTAGACGTCGTCTTGGCTATCATCGATCAGTTGAGCAAGTTAGGCATTGGCCCAAAATACGTACAGTAAGGAACGTTCGTTTGATTCCACCATGTTGAATTGCAGTAATAAACTGAAGTGACTGCTTATTGTGACTATTCAATTCCTCCAAGGGTTGTAAGATGGCACTGAGACTTTTCTAGCAACCGGGGCTGCGTCGTGAGAATTCTAGCCTTGCTTCGTGGACTGCTCCGTCCCAGTGCTTATCGGGCCACACTACAATATGATTGCAGTCGAATAGTGTGGGCGGAGCAATGATCGCTTGCCCTTAGCCTACGCTCCAAAGGCTGACTTTCAGCTACCGTGGCTTGCTGCGCAAAGAGGGCAACGCTGGTCACAAATCGTGGAGCCTAGGTCTGGCCGATGCCCAAAGGCGTCAGTGTGTGGCCGAAGCTTAGGCTGCGTATGGCTAGCTGGACAACGATGCAGAGTTCGGCGAAGTTTATTACAGGAAGCAGGTGTCAGCCAATATGGTCAAAGCGCGAGGCGCTAAAGCCGCCTGCATACCACGCACATTGCATGACATCCCAATCCGGCAAGTGCAGGATGCGGGCATCTCTGAATCTAGGCCTTTTTTATCTGCGCTGTTAGGCTACGGATTTCGCCCACCTAATCGAAAGAAGGAGCACAGGCGATATCACACAACAAGAACAACTGCAAGTATGTGGGTGTCAAACGCCGTGAACGTAATAGAAGCGAACGCACCGGTAGATTCTGGAGATAATCAGAATGCGAAGAATCACGCGAAAGCTCCCATACAGGAGGGGTTGATACCTGTCAAGTAAGTCACGGATCCCGGTGTATGAGCCTAGCTAAAAGTGATCAGCCAGGAGGATATCAGGCACTACACCATTGTTTTGATGGGTCTTACAGGCACAGGAAAAAGCTCGTTTATTTCGCTCTTGAAAGGCGAAGACGTTGGAATTGGTCACGACCTAGAGTCATGTAGGTGATTCTACCTTTTCAATGGATTCAATTTTAACAGGAGATTAGACACAACTAGATCCAGAGAGCATGCCCTACAATTGGAACCTAGCAAATTTGTGCACTTGATCGATACCCCTGGCTTCAACGACACGAATGCAAAGGATGGCGACATTCTCCAAGAGATTGCCTTCTTTCTGACCAAATTATACGAAGAGCGAATCGAGCTTGCCGGAGTTATATTCCTGCACCGAATCACCGATCAAAGGATGAGTGGTGCATCAATCCGCAATCTCCGTATCCTGCAGCGGTTGTGTGGCGAATCCAGTATGCCCCATCTCGCTCTAGTCTCGACCATGTGGGGAAATCTCCAAGACAAAGAGTTGGGAATCGAGAGAGAGAGGGACTTGCTACAAAATGCGAACTTCTGGGCACCTATGCAGGCATCAGGTGCTATAATATGCCGACATGATGGCAGCGTAGAGTCGGCCAGAGATGTCGTTGAAGCGCTCACTCAGCGTGGTTCGACAGTCTTAGACTTGCAGCGTGAAATGGTTGATCAGGATCTCAAACTAGACGAGACTACAGTCGGCAAGTACTTACAAGAGGAGATGCTCGAGGCTAGGAAAAAGCACGAAAAGGAACTCGCGGAGCTGGAAGAGGCGTTGAAAGAGGCACTTGAAGACAACGACCAAAGCTTGGTTGAAGTCTTGACAGAGCAACGAAAAACGCAAGTCCAGCTTCTTTCAAAGCAAAAGGCAGAACATCAAGGGCTTCATGTGTCGTCGGGAAACCTGAATCGTGAAAGGAGTGTAGTGCTGTCAGAGCTTAAGGTCCAGTTAGCGAAAGATGACAAAAAGAGAGAGGATGAGATACACGCATTAAGGGCGCAGATCGAATCCTTACAGGATGACTTGGTAGGGACGCAGGTCAGTCATTCCCGCGATATGTCAAAAGCGTTGAGAGACCGGGAGAATTTCATTGTGCACAACAATCGCATCGCGCACTCTGCTGAGATGCAGCAACGCAATTCTGAGCACCAGCTACGAGTTCTCAAAGCACAATTGGCTGTGAAAGGAAGGGAACTCCAAGAAGAAAGACGGCAAGAAAAATCAACAGGGATGAAAAATCTCTTCCAAGGATTGTTTGCTTCCGAGGACGACCTCAGAAATGATGGTATGGCCTATGGCTACACACGGCGTTCATCCTCAAGCAGGCACTCCTCGCATAAGCTACCACGTCGCAGTACACATCCTGTGCAACATGAACCCTTCAATGGAAGAACATTTCGCTCAAACGGAACCCAAGAGAGAAATTACTATTAAACTCCACTTGTTGGGGGTACTTCAATATGGACAGAGATTCATTCATAATGTAGCTATGATCGAATCTACATGACCGTACAATCTTCATTCAATGTCACTCGTCTATCCATACCAGGATGCTCTGCGACACCGCAATCATTGCCACAACCTCCACAGTGATTGTAATCATCATAATCGCAATGGCAACAATCTAGGGAGTATCAGCATGAGCACATATGTAGCAAACTCAGCACACGGTATCGCGACATACGGAAATAATGAGTGTATCTTTTGTGCAAGCGCTCACGGCACTTGTCACAATAACGATTGCTCACACTTCTCCAGAGGCAGCTGTAGTTCCTATAATACGCCTGTCTGGCTTCATAAGCCGCTATGATTTGCCGTTCCTCCTCTTCTTCTCTCTCCCGTGCAAGTCGTTCCATGCGCTCTTTCAGTTCTCGCAACCTGCGCCGTTGAGCAGCAAGCTCACGAGCCTTCGCTGCTTCCTCGTCTCTGCGAGTGCGCTCTGCAGCACGTCGGCGGCGACTCAGCTCTTCTTGACGTTTTCGTTCGAGCTCTTCCGCCAAAATCTGTCGTTCGCGGCGATTGCAATTTTCAAGCTCCTTCATCTTGCGCTCCTGTTCTTGACGCAGTTTCTCGGCATCACGCTTGCTCTGCTCTTGCATCACTCTCTGTAGGCGGGAAAATGTCTCTCGCGCAGCGATCGTGTCCCTGATCGCCTTGCCTTCAACGACGACTTCCTGCTGAATCTGCATCGTAATCTTGCCATTATTACGCGCAATGTCCTCTAGAATCTTGAAGCAGGAATTTTGTTTGCCATCTAGCCGAGCTGTCTTGCAGCCCTTCTGGATCATTCTCGACCAGAATTGCGGGCTCGTCTCGAGTTCCTTCTGGCGCCTTTCTCCTTCTGCTCTGGACGTAGAATCCCAGAACGTTGAAGTAAGCACGACGTTTTTCAGACCTTGCTCACCACACAACTCGCGAAACATTCGTAAGTTCTCAAATGATGACCCGGACATTCGCTTATCCGTAATGCGGTGTAGATATATCAATCCATTAAGACGCACTCCAGAACGAAATGAGCTTGCTAACCAGTCGATCAATCTCTTCGCAATGGTCTCGTTATCAAGATACGTATCGTCGAATCCCGGCGTATCAATGAGTAGGTATCGCAGTCCTTTATGCGTGAATTTGTATTGTTCAACGATGGCCGTTTCTACACAATCTCGTTACGTTTTGAATTTCACATCTGAGTACAGCCACTTACCAGAAGTCAGATTATCTCCAATCTTGACATCTGAGTGCCCGGTGACTTTCTTGATAAAAGTGCTCTTCCCGCACCCTGTCACTCCCATTACGGCGATGACAATGTCTTCGCTATCACCATCCGTTGCCTCATCCCGAGTAGACACACGACGAGAAATTCTGAGCTTGTTTAACATGTGTAATACTAAAATACATACAAGAATTGTTGAAAGATATGTCATGTTCTCGTCGTCAAATTGTTATCCGCCCGCATCTGCGCGCGCACCCGCGGCTCTGCTCGCCCCCACGATACAGACGATTTCCAAAGGTTGACTGTGGCTTGCTGCAGTTCTGATATATGACAGGGATACAAAGAACGAAACTTCATGTCAAGGACTGTCGCACCTAGTGTGAAAGACCATGCATGAGGCATTTTGTGATATCAGGTTGCTAGCGCCCGGAAAATGCTGGACACCGTGACAGAGTCTCGGAGTTCACTAGTCAACGCGTTGCATAAGCTAACCAAATGCGGCGCAACTACCCTGTTGGCAAGGCCAAGCCTTGATTCGAGACCTCATCGCTATCTTGAGGCGCAATTCTGACAAATTGAAATCAAATGATACAATTTGGAGCGGTTCACAAATGCCCAAATCCGGACGCAGTTTTCAGCGCGGTCATAAATAGATATCGCGATTCTCTGTGCATTTCCTAGCTTATGCTGATCGCACGTAGTCTTACCCCACCCTGTAGTCTTAGCGTGAGCTTCGGAGTTCACTAGTCAACGCGTTGCATAAGCTAACCAAATGCGGCGCAACTACCCTGTTGGCAAGGCCAAGCCTTGATTCGAGACCTCATCGCTATCTTGAGGCGCAATTCTGACAAATTGAAATCAAATGATACAATTCGGAGCGGTTCACCAATGCCCAAATCCGGACGCAGTTTTCAGCGCGGTCATAAATAGATATCGCGATTCTCTGTGCATTTCCTAGCTCATGCTGATCGCACGTAGTCTTACCCAACCCTATAACCTTAGCGCGAGCATGGCTCCGGATAGGATAGTCACCACATAAGAATTTCCGACCGCAGTATCGGGTAGTGTCCAATGATACTCTTGTCGTTGAGACAGGCTAAAAGTTGCTTCCTAGTGCCTTCACCGGTGGTCTCGAACATCAAGCCTACAGTGAGACGACCAGAGGCTTGCGGCACCAAGGTGTATGTTCCCGTGTCTTGCACAGCTTCGGCCCCAGCTTAGTGGCACCGTATCTACCTGGAAGCCTTTTTGTAATCTGCTGAACCTGCGCCGTAGATACCAGCAGGTTTCCTACTATGCTATCGTCTTGTCAACTCGCACTTGTCCTTTTAAAGCCGTGTTTTCTTGTTCCAACACCAAGGTATCTGGAAGAACTGTCCGAACATGACGAAGTACTCGATGAGCAACATGAGAAGCGCCCTGAATGGCATAGTCAATGATGAGTCGAAGTCTGCGTCGGATGGCATACCTTCGCTTGGGTAAAATTATCACTTGAGTCCCCATACCTTGACTGACATAATCGCAGTCGCAAAGACATCGTTATTGCAGTGATGGGTGTAACCGGGGCGGGGAAAACTACCTTCATCCAGAACTTTACATCGGAATCGCTAGCAGTAGGACATGGTCTCGAATCCTGTGAGCCCCCTATCACTAAATCCATAAACTGTCAACGCTAACATTCTTAGGTACTTCACAGGTCGCTATCATCCCATGCCACTTGCCCGATGGCACCCGTTTTTACTTGGCCGATACTCCAGGTTTCGACGATACTTACCGTACCGATGTCGACATTCTGAGGGAGATTGCGAGTTGGCTCAGCGAAGCATATGCCAACAAGATTGCTCTAGCCGGAATCGTTTACCTCCACCGAGTGAGCGATACCCGCGTAGGCGGAGCTGGCATGAAAAACCTACGCATGTTCAAGAAACTCTGTGGCGACAATGGTCTCGCCAATGTCGTGCTCGCCACAACTATGTGGAGCCAAGTCAATCCTGAGGAAGCTATCAAGAGAGAAGCGCAACTTACTTCAAAGTCAGACTTCTGGAAGTACATGATCGACCAAGGCAGTCGTGTCTTCCGACAAGATGCAGGCGTTGAATCAGCCACAGCAATAATTCAGTACATTATCGGCCGCAAGAATCCAATCACTCTTGATATCCAAGTGGACATGGTCGACAAGAAGCTCACTCTGGATCAGACTGCGGCTGGAAAGGAAGTGGAAGGAGACATTGCCAAACAACGAAAGATGTACGAAGAGAAGATGGACAGGTTGAGAAAAGAAATGGAGGAGGCGATGAAACAGAAAGACGAGGCCTTAAAAGAAGAACTCATCGAGTACCGAGCCGAAATTGAAGAGAAGATGCAAAAGGACCGGGAGGAGATGGAGAAGATGCGTGCCAGCAAGGACGACCTTCGAAAACAACTACAGGAACAGCACGAGCAGCAGCGCAGAGAGTTTGAGACGGCGCTGCAAGAGAGTAATGCTCGCATTGTTCGCGAAGAGTACAACTTGAAGATGATGAGACAAACTCACGAGAATCAACTTGCAGTAAAGGAGCTCCAGTTCAAGCTTGAACAGGAGAAAGCCAATGCAGCGTACTGGAAGAGGAAGGATGACGATTCATGTTGTGTCATGTAGACATCAGATCGACCTGTAGTACCATTAATTCTGCTCGTACTCCACATTTAAACTTCCAAATTAATAGTGTCAGTGCAACATGTGGAGAGTCTCCCCCTTTCTGGCTACCGTAGATTTCCCGCGGCTGGCGTGCCTTCCCTGCCCTGGGCTGCACTTTCTCCAAGCATGTCTCCTTCACCAATGGCCCTACCCCTGCCACCGGCGTCCAGTCTCCACGCCATTCTGCTCGTCACGTACTCGCGCTCTCTCGGCCCGTGTCTCGTCTTCCACTACCCGCCGCTCTCCCCATCCGCAGCGGCGCTTGCAGCCGCCAAAGACCCGGCATGGTTTCGCCATGACACGTCGACGGCCAGTGTCGACTTGCGCACGTCGGACAGCGACTGGGGACAGCAGCACCGACAGCGATGACGAAAATGACATTGAGATTGGCAGCCGCACAAGCGGAGCGCGTGGCTTGGGTCGGACGCTGACGGGCACGAGCCGCGACCGCGACCAATCCAAATTCTTCACGGGCACGTGGGGCAAGCAGGACACGATTGAGGAAGAAGACGCCAACGACGGCAACGGCGATGGAGAGGCCGGGACAAGTCGGCGCAAGGGTGGGGACCACGACTGGGACACGGTGCTGGGCTTCAAGACGGACGCCCTGGAGAAGATGCTGAGCCCGACGCGCGAGTACAACAAGCGCCGCTTTGAGCTGGGCGTCGAGAGTATTGTCCTTTTTGGCGCGCTCATGTTCGTGCGCAAGGACGGGGTGTGGAAGAAGCTCAAGCGGAAGAAGAAGCGGCTTCGAGCTTTGTTCCCGGCAATACTGGGGATTCTCAAATGCTGACCCTATGACTGAATTTTCCTGGAACACGACGCCTCTGAATAGGACCATCATGCAACCTTACGGGCTGCAGGGCGATGAAGTGCACTCGGGAGAGAATGCGATGCGTGTTTTGTTCAAGGACGATGCCAGGGACGCCAGTATCCGCGTCAACTCATACACCATCATCAGAGTCTGTGCCGAACGCTCTTACTTTTGGTCTTTCTGGGCAACGCAAGGGACGTCAAACTTGTGCACGGTCGACTTCAACTTCAAATCAGTTAAGCAAGGACGCTGTACGCCTGGCACCTAGTGGACTAAATTCGAGGGTAGGATTAAAGAGGGCCTGTTCGACAACAGCACTAGTGACTCGGGTCTCGATTGGCTGGTCACTTGCGCAACGTGTGGCATGGATAGCCGTTTACTGCTGGACGATGTTAGTTTCCAACAAGTCAACAGCGCATCATCACCGTCGATACCTGAATCCGGCTCCGCGCTATCGTCCGTTATGGTCGTAACTCCTACATTCCCACAGACATCTTTAAGCGTTGTTGCCACTTCTTCATCTACATCTACACTTGTTGCCTCCGCTTCACCCGTTGCAGGCATCACGTCTACCCTACAAGCATCTTCCGAGACCCTTGTCACCAGCTTACTAACGTCGACTCCAACATCCTCCACCTTAGATGTGGCAAGCATTACGTCCACTTCATCTAGCTTAGTCTCATCTACTACCCCCAGTTCATGCACACTGTAATGGGCTGAGCCCTGGGTATCTGGCGGAGCCTGGTTATGGATGAGATCCATCTAACCTTGTCCTGCCTAGTGTGTGGGGAAGCGAGCCACACCGAAAACTCATCACTGCACCTCTATAGTTCTTTATCAATTCAACTATTGTTATCAGGTACCAGCATACTTTGCGCAGCCCTTACATTTTGAATTGATCACCCACGGAACTACGCAAAGCCCTGCAAGCAGTTGTAGGCCCACGGAATCACGCAAAGCCCTGCAAGCAGTTGTAGGCCCACGGAATCACGCAAAGCCCTGCAAGCAGTTGTAGGCCCACGGAATCACGCAAAGCCCTGCAAGCAGTTGTAGGCCACAGAACCACACTAGGCCCTAGAGCACTGGGCCACTATGGATCAAGACATAGACATGAGATATGAGCCCGAAAGCTCTAGGAGAAGGAATGAGAACATTGGAGAGCCACAGTTTCCAGCACCACCTATTGATGGACCTCCTGCTTGGGTTGCCCAGCTTCTCCAAGCTATGCATGGCGTTCAACCACTGCCCCCTCAGGACAGTATTGGCTCAAACAAGAAGCCACGCTTTCTAGACCCAGAAACCTTTGATAGGGACCGCAAGCTATATCCTACCTTTCGTCACAAGGCCAGGTCTAAGCTGTTCAATGATGCTAGATACTTTGACACGGAGCAGTCAAAGACCTCTTATGTCTTTCAGAGACTCACTGGACAGGCTGCACGCATCCTACTTCCATAGGTAGAAAGAAATTCTTATAGCACCATGGAGGAAATGTAGAGCTTCATGGATAGCCGATTCAAAGATCCCTATGCAGAAGAGAGAGCTATGGATAGGCTCAATAGTGCAAGGCAAGGAAAGAGATTAGTGAGGGAGTACCAACAGGAATTTGAGGAGCTGCTCTTGATCACTGGGATTGAGCTGCCTGACCTGCAGAAGAAGAGCCTGTTCACCTGTGGACTGAGCTTAGAGTTGCAGAGGAACATAGTTAGGCTCAACAGAGATGTTAGTTTTGAGGCACTTGTGGACTAGGCTATCCTTATGTCTGACAACCTCTACCGCATCTCCCTAGCTTCTAAAGGACAGACTCCCACAACTAGCATGTGGCGCCGTCCCGCCACTCCGCCTTAGCAAGCTAGATCTATTGCTCCAGATACTATGGACTGACAACCTACGTTTTCTCACTAGGGAACAACTTCTCAGAAACGAGCTATGTGGGTGGACACTAAGGAGCTTCAGCACCGCAAGGAGAACCGCCTTTGCTTCCGCTGTAGAGCTAGCAGCCACATTATCTCTACATGCCCTTATCAGCCTGCACGTCGCCCACACAGCACTACAGTGGCTAAGGTTACTGCTACAACTAACATTCTACCTCAGCTAGAAGAGGAGGATGAGAACACTGCTACTAGCATGCTAGGAAACGAGTAGCTCCTGTCAGCAGTCACAGACAGGAGCCAAATGTAAGTTAGCAGGTATTTGCTAGGGAATAGGAAGGATTCAAGAGAGCAAAACACATGGATGGGAAAGCAATAAGCATACACACACTAGTCAATCATAATACCTTTGCTTCTACTATAATTGATTGCGGCTGCTTAGCTAATGCTTTTGTCTCCCTATCCTTAGTTAAGAGAGCTAGCTTACAGTGCATTGATATTACACTACGTACATTGGTTAGAGTTGCTAGTAAAGGCACTATCCACTAGGTTGCTAAGTACTATATTGATATTAAAGGATTCAAGGATAAAGGATAGGCATATGTTGCTAGAGATGGACTGGGATTTGACATGCTACTTAGAAGACCTTAGATAGACCGCCTCTAGGTTACCATTGCACTAGCAAAACGTTCACTCTACATCTATGCTACCCGCTAGCGCATTCGCTTGCATAGCAAAGAAGGAGAGCCTCTACTAGTCCTAGCAAACCACTAACTACTTGCTGAGATTAGTGCTGCTGCTTATGCACTCTACATTGCTAAGGCTAAGAAACAGGATAGCACTGTAGTCTTCTTAGCCTTACTAGCTGACATTGAGAAGGCTCTTGCACCTAAGTCTACTCTAGATATTGAGACACTGTTACTAGAACAGTATAAGCACTATAGTTGGATCTTTGCCTCTAAGACTGCTTCTAAGCTGCCACTACTACGCGGACCTAGCATTAATCACTAGATTGATCTAGTTAAGGATACTAATAGACAAGAGCCTAAAGTGCTATAGGGACCACTATACAATATAAGCAAGGGAGAGCTACTAGTGCTTAGGAAGGAACTGACTTCCTTGATAGACAAAGGCTAGATACGCACTAGCAGCTTAGCTGCTGCTGCACTAGTCTTATTTATAAAGAAGCTAGGAGGAGGCTTACGCTTTTGTGTGGACTACCGCGCTCTTAATGCTATTACTAGGAAGGACTGGTACCTATTACCCCTAATCTAGGAGACATTAAACAATCTTACTAAGGCTAAGTAGTTTACTAAGCTTAACGTCTCTGCTGCCTTCTACAAGATACGTATTGATAAAGGCGATAAGTAGAAGACTGCTTTCCGCACGCGCTTTAGTCTCTATAAATAGATAGTCACTCCCTTTAGGATAGCAAATGCTCCTAGCACATTTTAGAGATACATTAACTAGGTACTTCGCAAGTATATTAACATCTTTTGCTTAGCCTACCTTAATAATGTACTTATCTATACTAATAGATCACGGAAAGAACACCGGCATTATGTGAACTAAGTTCTAGATGCCCTAGGAAAGGCTAGCCTACCTCTAGACATTAAGAAGTGTAAATTTGAAGTTAAGTCTACTAAGTACTTAGGCTTTATTATTAAAGCTAGTAAAGGTATTAGTATAGATCCTGAGAAGGTCAAAGCCATTTAAGAATAGAAAGCACCTAAGACAGTTAAAGGAGTGAGAAGCTTCTTAGGCTTTGCTAACTTCTACCAGCAGTTTATTAAAGGATTTAGCAGCCTAGCTGCCCCTCTCACACGGCTCACTGGCAATGTTACCTTTCGCTAGACATCTAAGGAACAGGGTGCTTTTAATAAGCTTAAGGAAATCTTTATTAGCAACCCTACACTAGCACAGTTTAACTAGAACAGAGAGACAGTCTTAGAGACTAATGCTTCTAGCTATGCTACTACTAGATGTCTTTCCTAGTATAATAATTAAGGGCGTCTATATCCTGTTGCATATTTCTCTAAGAAGATAAATGTTTATGAGGCTAACTATAAGATTTATAACAAGAAGCTACTAGTAGTGGTTTAATGCCTTTAGGAATAGGATACTAAACTAAGATTAGTAGCTAAGTTTAAGGTCATCACAGATCACAAGAACTTAGAATACTTTACTAAACTAAGGATGCTTAATAAGAGGCAGATAAGATAGTCACTCCTTCTTAGAAGATACAATATAGAGATTGTTTACTACCCTAGAAAGGAGAATGTTAGAGCAGATGCACTCTGCAGAAGAGAACAAGACATGCCTAAGGATATATCTAATAAATGCCTTCAACACTAGTATATGCAGCTACTAAAGCCTGCTACTAGGGACAAGTAGGATAAGGAAGAGCAGGATGCTGTTATCACCTTCATTTCTGTTCTGTCTTCTGAAACTATATCTAAAGAACTAGAAGAAGAAAAGAAACTACCTAGATTACATTTAAGCCTTAAAGACCTTTAGGTACATGCTGTAGAACATAACAGCTAGTACTAGGAAGCTAAACAAGCGGTGCTCAATAGAAATCGACGCTTTCTACTAGACCTCTATCTTAAGGTATCAATTGCAGATTGCTACGTAGACACTAACTTCTGCTTAATGTACTAAGACCGCAAATAGGTTCCTAACTCTAAACTACTTAGGACTAGGCTTATTAATAGAATGCACTCTCCTGCTGTAGCAGGACATCCTAGACGTCTTATCACCTACTAAGCTATAGCCCGTAACTACTTCTAGCTAGGAATCTCTAATAACATCAGACGTTTTATCCGGAACTGCGCTGTTTGTAGAAGGACTAAGCCCTAGAGAGACGGTCTCTATAGCTTCTTAAAGCCCCTCCCTATCCTAGAGAGAATCTAGAAGAAGGTATCTATAGATTTTATCACTAGCCTTCCTAAGAGTAATAGTTGTACTAATATAATAGTAGTCACTAACCGCCTTAGCAAAGATATTGTGCTAGTAGCCTTGCTAAACATTAAGACTAAGACTGTAGTATAGACCTTTATTAAGCATATTATTACCTATTACTAGCTTCTAGATACTATTGTGTTAGACTAGGGAAGCTAGTTTATAAGTAGGCTCTAGAAGCGCCTATGTAAAGTGCTAGGTATTACTAGGCGCCTGTCTACTGCCTTCTATCCCTAAATTAATAGTGCTACTAAGAGGTTACACAGCACTATTAAGGCTTACTTAAGAGCCTATGTGAACTAGGATCAGAAAAACTAGGCACACCTTCTAGGAATAGCTATAATAGCTATTAGGGGGAGAGAAGCAACATCTACTAAAGTTAGCCTCTTCTTTCTTTAGCATAGATACTATGTTAACCCGCTTTAACTAGAGGCACTACTACGCAGTAGCTAGGACTACTTAGCAAGTGAATAAGCTAGGAAGAAGGTTGCTAATGCCATAATCAAGAAGTTTAAGTAGGTCTTTAATCTAGCACAAGCATCTATAGCAGAAGCACAGTAAGAGCAGGAACGTTAAGCTAATAAGTACTAGAAAGAGCCTAAGCAACTGCGTGTTAGTGATAAAGTCTAGCTCTTACTAGGCAAGCACTTTAAGACAAAGCGCGCTTGTAAAAAGCTAGACTAGAAGAACGCAAAGTACACTGTTCTTAAGGTAATTAGCACGCATAATGTCCGCTTAAACACTCTACTAGGACCTTACAATGTCTTTTACATAGACTAACTAAGACTAGTAGCCTCTAACTCTTTTCTATGTTAGCTAAATAATAATGTCTAACCTAAGCCACTAGTTATTAAAGAGGAAGAAGAATATTATATTAAAGCTATTATAGAAGAGAAAAGAAGGCGGAGAGAACGAGGTTATAAGTTGTTGTATAAGGTTAAGTGGACTAGTTATGCTTAAACTACATAGGAACTAGCAATTAATCTTAAGGACAACACTGCCTTATAATGCTAGCTAGACCTTACAGCACTATTCTAGAATAAAGAAGGCTACCTACCTGAGGAGTTTCGATTATTCTAAGGCCTGTTTAAAGTCCTATAGGCTAGGAGGGGGGTATTGTAATAGGCTAAGCCCTAGGTATCTAGTAGAGCCTAGTTATAGATAAGATCTATCTAACCTTGTCCTGCCTAGTGTGTAGGGAAGCGAGCTACACCGAAAACTTATCACTGCACCTCTATATTTCTTTATTAATTTAACTATTGTTATTAGGTACTAGTATACTTTGCGCAGCCCTTACACACACCTACTATTATCAACGGCGGCCTTAAGAAGTTTATACAGCCTCTAGGTGCGACACCTTTAGCAGGTTATAGCACATCGGACGACTAGAGCTATACTAGGGACTTTGTTAGATAGCAGATCGACCTAAGGCTTGCTATATATCAGATACCAGAACCCTAGAAGACCTAGCTAATTAGAGAGTCCTAGGTAAGACCTAGAACGTTCTAGTTAGCCTATAGGGGCACTAGCGTGTGCCGGGCTTAGCAGGAACAGCTTAAAGCTAGGGCTAGACGAGAGAACAACAACACAATCAATTAATCATCAATTTCTACGATTCTATTATCTATATCAAAGACTACTGTAAATCTAATAATTAAGAGTCTTACTATTCTATCTACTAACATTTTACAACATAACACACACTCTATTGCGCGACACGACGAACTACACTACCTAGATAATTTAACTACAGGCGCGAGCTGCAGCCCTTAAGATCTAGGGCGTAATAGACCTAGTAGGGACGCAAGTACTACTAACAGAGCCTCTAGAGCCTACAATACCTAACGTATTAACGTACACGCTGTCGCGCGGCAATCGAACTCTAGCGAGGCTGTCTAACCTTACAATACTAGCTTAGCAAGAATATAAGAAGAATATAGAGTAATACAAGATGCTCTTAGACTAATACAAGAATCGCCTGCGTTAATATAAGAAGAAGAGAGTAGCACTAGTGCAGATAGTTATGTTTATATAGTTAACAATATTGCCCTATCTATTACGCACCTACTGTCTGCCTAACTAAGCTCTCTATAAGTAGGTAGCTAGCCTTAAACAGACTGTTAGCGTAGATAATAGAGTAGAAAAGAAGCGAGCGCGCAAACAATACCTTGCGTCCCTTAAACCTATAAGAACTATAATAAGTTAGAAAATATAGCTAGCAGAATACGATTAAGCAGCGACTAAGGCAGAGACCTATTAGGTTACTAAGCTAATAGATATCTTAGCAATAACAAAGGACTTTCTTAACGCTGTAAACAAAGTTAATCCAATTTAGACTAGTACCTTTTAAGATACTAGCTAAAATTAGGCTAGTAAAAAGGGTTAAGGTACCTAGCAGTGGGTATAGGTTAGGTTAAGGTCGCACGGGCCTTAGGGTATAGGTTAGGTTGAGGTCGCACAGACCTGTAGCTGTGGTTGGGTTGTAGTAGCTCTAGCGCGGGTAGAGGTTGGGTTGTATTATGTCAGACCTAGACAGGGGTATAGCTAATCATGTATGTGATAATCAGCTATGATAAGCAGCCTAATTGGCTTAAAATTATGTCTGTGCGACCTAACCTCAACCCAAGGCCCGTGCGACCTTAACCCAACCTATACCCAGTACTAGCGCAAAAAAAATGGGTCGGGGTTAGGTTACGGCTGAGGTATTACGTAAGGCAACCCAACCCCAACCCAACCTATACCCTTTTACCAGCCTAGCTAAAATCTAACTAGCATAATAAGAAAGGAGATAATAAAACGCTTCTAAGAGAATATACTGCTGTCTTACCCTCTTAGATTAGAGAGGAATAAGGCTGCTTTTGCAGCAGGTAAGAGCGCATACCTCGCTAACAGTAGTGCAACTACTTAGGGCAATAAGAGAGACGCCTCTTAAGCCAAAAGAGCGCTATCTTAACGGCGAAGAGCCCGTACAAAACACCTCTCTAGCTTAAACAAGGCTAAAGGCAAGCGATCTTTAGATTAAGACGTAGGCAACTAGGTAGGCACAACGTGCCTAGCCTGTAGACAACACTATAAGGTTTAGGATTGCTACTATATCTATTAAGACAACGCTCCTAACTAGTAGAAGCTAAATAAGGCTCTACTTAGACTAATCGAGTACAAACGTAAATATAATACCGCGTTTTAAGGCGTACTAAGAGGTTAGAGCAGGTCGCGCACGTAGACACTAATTACGAAGAAACCTTGTATTAAATAGTTGCACACACTAACTTCTAAGATTACTAACAATTAACTAGAAGGTCGCACAATATTACGCGTAAGCAGCGCCTTTACATTCTTCTTAGTTAACTTAGCAGCATTACAATACCTACTTAAACACTCTTTTATTCTTAACTCTAGCTTAACATGCTATATTACGAACAATGTGCGATAGATATCTAATTACCGCCTACCTGCGTATAGAGACTGTATTTAGGTAGGGAACACAAAGATATAGGTAAAAGGATATAGATCTCTAAGCCTAACGCTTAAGGAATAATTAGGTAATAGCAGGATAATACTACAGAACGTAGTAATCTGCCTAGATCTGCACTGCAACCTCGTCTCCTTCCGTAGACTTAGATAAATAGGGATCTAGTAGGACACAAGAAACGATTCTATAACTCTATACAGAGTTAATAACTTAGTAATAGCTAAGCTTGTAGAGCGCTACAGACAGTAGGTAATTAAGTATTAACTAATTAACGCGACCTACGCGACCTACACAATCAACGCGTTCTACGCTACCTATATAGTTACGTCGCGCGTAAAACGTTCTACTAAGACGTTATTAGCAGTTCTCTAGCACAAACGATTAGGACACCTAGGGCTAGCTGCGATTAAGCACCTAGTAGGCTAAACTAAAGGGGTGCGCATTAAAGGCATTACAATAGTATAGTGCAACGCGTGTAGGCACTTAAAAACCTAACAACAGATTAGTCGCGCCCCGCGCCTTAACGACAACAACGCCTCTAGCGAGAGACTCTCTCTAGACTTCTACTTATACGAGGTCTAGGGCGTTATAAAAGAAAAGAGCTAGATGCTAATTATAGATAACTACTTAGGATACTAGTAGGACTTCTACTTTATTAACAACCGTATAGCCCTATTAATTATAGGGCTACTTAACGCGTTTCTTACATTTCTGCAAGTCCACTTTAATATTAGGGTAAAGACTATTAAGTTAGATAACGAGATCACGATAGTAAAACTAGCAGTACGGCGCTAGCTGGCGTCTAGAGGGGTAATAGTTAAGCCCTTAGCTCTAGATACGCAGGCATAGAATAGAGGCGCTAAACGCTTAGAGGGCGTTAACAAGAAGAATTCTCGCGCAATAAGACTAGACGCTAACCTATCCTAGGAGCTCTAGCTAGAGATCACACGAGCTAGAGTATACCTATACAATTAAACACTAAATTACAAGAACTAATAGAAGACGCCGTATAAGGTCTTCTTCACTAGAGCCGCTCTATCCAAAAGTGTTGTTACCTCGCCGCGACGACTAAACCTTAGACACCTAAAAGCGTATAGCTATAAGGCCTTTGCGCTTAGTAGTGCGACTTAACGCAGATAGTTCTAACTGCAGCGACTAGACTCGAAAGCCTAGGTTAGATACCTAGTAGAATATCGATCTACAAATATCTATCGCATCTAGATTCTCTTACTCGCAAAGGTAATTAGCATACGAGACGTTATCTTTAACGAGTAAATAGTATTTAATAGCTAGATAGAGGACCTTGCTAGCAACCTAATAAACTAAACGCTAGAGGAGATTGCGACTCTCGTATAGACGATAGAGCTACCTACTCCTTATAACGTACCTAAGACAGCCTCGTTTTACAAGGACGAGCTAATCGACGTAGTAAGCAGCTACGACGAGACAGAGAAGCAGAGCGGCCTCTACTAAGAAAAGAATATATAGAACTTATATCTAACACCTCTAGATACACTACTACCTACAGCACTACTTACGCAGCTAATAACAGACTACGAGTCTAACTATATAACACTACACAGGTTGTCTAAGATAGTTCTATAGTTAGCAGCCTTTATTATAGGAACTTAAGTAGGCAACGTAGGAGTATATAAGAGCAAGGCTGTAGACATGGCTTAGATAATAAGGATACTCGCGAAAGGCTTAAAGCTCTATTAGAGTTAACTTCTACCTCTACCTACGTGCCGAAGCAAGCTTAAGGACTATTCTATAGAATATCTCTTTAAGAAAGCTAAAGAAGATTGCCTAGCTAGCTGTTAGCAGATGCGATTATAGTAAGAAGTCTCTATACAGTTAATTAAGCTAATAGGATAATAGATACTAGACTGTATATAGGTGTACACCTACAAGCTTAGTAAAGAGTATAACTTTATTAAGTGCAAGGCACGCCTAGTTGTGTTAGATATTAGGGGTGCTGTAAGGCTACTAATACTAAAAGAAATAGAAGAGGCCGGCACAAGCGCCTTAGCACACTAGTAATAGATCTAACACCTAGTTAGACCTCCGCACTTAACTAGAGAAGAACACAATACAACACATTATTATTAATTTATCTTATCTATTATTAGGTTTTAATACCTTATCAAATCTAACAATTAAGAGTCTTACTGCCTTTACTAAGGCTACCTACTAAGGCTACCTACTAAAAAGCTACAAATCACCCTAACACTATGTCTCTTATTAAGCAACGCGATGCAACTATTATCCTTAATAACTAGTATAACTAGACTACTTAGCTTACTAAAGTCAAAGCGCGCTGCGCTGCCTACAACATCTAGAACAATGTAAAGAAAGAAGAACTAGTTCTATTCCTAATTAAGCCAATTATACTAGACCTACCTAAACTATCCTAGTATAGTGCTGTAGCTAGAATTAAGAAGGCAATACGCCTATCTATGCTATCAATCTAAGGCTAGAAAGCCTATAAGAAGGATATAGATTACTACAAGACCCTTACTAAGATATATAAGCTTAATCTCTACTAATATAATACTTAACAGAAGAGTATTTAGCATGTTACCTAGCTAATCCAATTAATAGTTACGCTCTATCTTTAACGCACATGCTGCCTACTAGAACAGTTACTACGCTAGTAGCTTGCTAACCTTAAGCTTACTGCTAGGGTTAATAATCGCCTTAAAAAGGAACGCACACGCGAACGCTACTACACCGCTCTTAAGCCTATACGCAATATACATAATTAGGATACATAGCTAGTAGAATATAATAAAGCATTATTAGATGCAATAGTGCATAGAGTGTCTAAGCTACATAATATTAACAATATTACTAAAGACTTCTAGTAGGCTATAAACAAGGCAGCCTCTATATAGGCTGTAACCTTCTAAGACAATAGAAGGGGTCTCCTCTACTTATCTTTAGCTTTCTTATCCTAAGTCTGCGCTAGCAGTAATCCAGCACATGATTAGGTCTGCCGTCTCTAAGCGCTCTGCTAAAAGGCTGATTACATCTAATACACCCCCTTAGCTTAAACGTTAGGATTAAGCTAAACCTATAGTGCTACTATCTTCTGCGCGCTATTTGCTTAAAGGTCTAGGGCTTCTAATCGATTGTTTATCTATTATATATCTGCTTCTAGCCTTCGTTATTCTTCTATATTAATAAGTCCTATCTATTGTAGGAACCTAGCCTACTAATTTGCTAGCAATAGCTTTGTAAGTCCGTTAGCGAGCATCTTGCTCGACTCTACGTAGATCACCTAGATTAACTTACTCTAAGCCTCTTACCTAAGCTAGTAGTTGTGGATATTAACATGCCGTAGCTTCGTAGTTAACTAGAAGATCTCTTCTAAGATTAATTGAATCGTTTGCGTATTATCGCATTGTATAGTAATTGTTTAGTTAGCTAACTGAATTTATAGCTTAGTAAGTAGCATCTAGATAAATATAGCCTCTTTCGCTACTTATAAGAGCGCGAGTAGTTTAGCTTCTATAGTCGACGTTGTAATCGTATTTTGTTTGTTCGCTCTCTATGCGATTAGCCCTCTAAATAGTTTAATTACGTATCCTTAGAAGCTCTTGCGATCTAGAGTATTATCAGCAAATAAGGCATTGCTAGCAACAACTAGGTAATCTTCTCTACCTAGTTATAGTGCGAGCGTTCGTGTACAGTTTAGGTATAGGATTACGCGATTAGCAGCTAACTAGTAATTAGGCCTAGGATTTGTAAGAAATCGTGCTAGACGTAATACTGCGAAGGCCGTGTTAGGTCTCGTGTTAACTGCTGCGAAGAGTAGTAATCTAATCTTTTGTTAGTAGAGGTTAATCTCTCTAGGAGTAGCGAAGCCCTCTTAGGGCAGTAATTCGGCTTTAATTATTAGTGTATCGCACTTAATAGAGTGATTGCTTACTAATTAGTTAATCTTCTTAAGGTATGCTAATTAGGAGATCTATATCTTTTGTTAGGGTCGATCCCTAATTACCTCTATGCCTAAGAACTAATGTAGATTGTCTCTACCTGTTATGCTGTACTTCTTTTTTATGTCTTTAATAGCTACTTGTACTTCTAATCTACGGTTCTTGCTATACATTACGATTATATCGTTAACGTAGAAGAACACGAAGATCCCTTAATAGATTATGCAATATAGCTCGTGTAGAACAGTAGTAAAGCTACGGCTTCTAAGGTATGTAGTAAAGTCTCGTTGCTAGAGCAGTAGCGAGATCCAGAGGCCGTAAAGGGCTTTGTTAAGCTTTAGGATTTTTCTATGCTACGCGTAGCTACCCGGCATTTTTATATATACAAGTCGATCAATTAGAGCCTTTGCGAAAGCGTTAGTTACGTCGTACTACTTAAGTTTAAGATTAAAGCGAGCGGCAATCGCGAGCGCTATTCAAAAGGATTGGCCTGCTAGCGTAGCGGCGTATATCTCCTAAGTAGTAACGTTGCGTTGTTAATCGCCCTAAACAACTAAGCGCGCTTTGCACTTAATAAAACAATAATCCTTATTAATCTTGTAGGTGTATACCTATATAGAATTAAGTATCTAAGTGCCTGTTAGTCGTGCTTCTTGCGTTAGGACTTCTAACTATAAGTTTAATTGCTTATAGCTTAAGAGGTAATCCTCTTCGGCTTTCTTGAACAACTAGTAGAATAAGTAATTCTTCTTAAGTTAATTTAGGCTTAGTGCTAGCAGGAGCTCGCTTAAATAAGGTATTTAGCTATAGCCTTAGCTCTTAAGCAATCGATTAACCGCCGCACTATTAAGTTTCTTGTCGTTTAGTTGTTGAACTTTTCCTGCTCTCGCACCTGCTATAAACGCTGCAGCCTATAGGTCTATCTAATTATACTAGAGGCTCTCACTAACAGATTGTGATCCTATATTAGCACTGCGTAGATTAGGTCTCTTGCTGCGGCTCGCACTTAAGAGGTAATTAATCCTACAGTTTGGTAGCTGCGCAAGGGCGACGTTCTAACTCTTGAATTTAAGAGGATTATCTACCTGCCTTAATTCCTGCGCTGTTATAAGGTTTATTAAGAGGGCTACTAGTAGAGGCGTTAGCGGTAGTAAGAGGTAAGCTGCTCGAACCTTTCTTCCGCTCTTATTATATTAATTAGGTGTTGATTCCTATACTTGTTCTTTATTAAAAGACTTATCTTTAAGAAATAACTATGTTTCCTCTTGCTTGTTGTTAATCCCTAGGGGAAGCTCTACAGTCCTAATCTACGCCTCGATCTCTACGAGAGTGCTGTGCATTAGGTTATCTATAATATCCTTCTCGTCTCTAGTAAAGATTAATTCCTCGTTAAATACGACGTTACGTGTAGTAATCACCTTAGACATAGTAGGAACCTATACACGAAAGATGTTTATAGATTAATATCTAACTAGGTATCCGATCTATGCCTTAGGATTAAGTTACTGTAGCTTGCTCTTACCTTATTTCGTATTATCTATTATTGCAAATACCTTACACCTATATACTCGTAGGTAACCTTAGTGTAGCTTGCGTAGTAAGGTAACAATTCTGTTTTAGTAGGCGTTGTAAGTGAAAAACTCTTCGTACGGTAATCTCTATTGATTAGCATATTAAGGTGTTCGATTATAGAAATATACGGCTAATTAAGAGATCTTAGGCTATAGTAGCTATAGCAGGTTAGCGTTGAGTCGCATTGCTCGTTCTTTCTCCTTAATTACACTCTCTAAGCGTTCTACTCTACTATTCTGTAATTGGGTATCTAGAGCAGAAGGCTTAAAACGGATGCCTTAGGATTCTACCTAACGAGCTACTTCTAGCGTAACTGTAACGATCTTGTTATTAGTTTCGATAATCTTAATAGTAATGTTAAACTAAGTCTTTATAAGGTTTACAAAAGACTTAAGCGCCTTAATAATTAATCGCGCTATTCGATTGTCCTTAAAATAGTAGTCCTACATAAACCTAGTCACTTAATCTATAATTAGTATTTAGCTTTTCTCTTTTATTAAGCTATTAGCTTTATAATCGTGAAAGTCGAGTAAGACGCGTTTCTCTAGAGCCTTATCGATTCTGCGTAGCGTGCGGTAGATTAGCCGTTTAGCTTTCGCTCTTCTACAGGCGTCGCAGTTAACTATAAGTACTCTAGTAATCTTTACTTCCTTAGACTATTGTATAAGATGCTTAAGCGCGCTTAGTTCTAGGTGTCCTAATCTCTTGTGCTAGATTAGCGCTCGTGCGCGTTGTTGTAGATTATAGCGTAGCTTTACTGCTCTAGCGGCTATTATTACGTAGTTAGTAATTAGATTTGCTTCGATTATCTACTGTCTATGCTGCTTAGTAAGGTTAGCGATTAGACTATTAGTTTGTAACCGTTAAAGAACTATCGGGTTATATTTAGTATCCTACTAGAGACCTTGCAAGCGAAGTATCCTAAAAGAGATAAGATTGCAGAGTAGATTAGAACAGTAGGCTACTGTGGTGGAGCAGAGCGCGTTACCGTAGAGCGCGAGCCTAATAGGGCGTTGGGCGAGTATAAGGGCAAGGGAACGCCAGTTTTTGTAGAAGAACCTAATTAACCTTGCATCGAGCATAACCTACCACAACAATTAGCGACCGATGTAGCAACTCGAACTCACGACCCTCAGCCTTAGGAGAGCGGCAATACGGAGAGTAGTATAACGCGACGAGATACAGGCCTAATAGAACAGTAGGGACACAAGCACACAGGAAACACAGGTATATAGGAGACACAGGCACACAGGAGATACAGGCACATAGAAGACACAGGTATATAGGAGCAGAATAGCATCGCGAAACAACAAGCACAAAACACGCACAACACAACTTAGCACGCATAGGAATAACAAAAGAGGACTCTAATCTCTAAAATTCGCTAGAAAAACGACTTAATAGCGACCTAGAACATTAGCAACAAGCGCAAGAGCCAACGACATGCCTAAGAGAAGCACGTAGCGCGCGCGAACCTTTAGAAGGCGCGATACCGAGCCTAATGCAAGGCTGCCCTTAGGATAGTGGTGAGGCAGTTAGAGCAATCTAGCGCTCTACGCCTAAGCCACATAACACAACGGCTAGTGCTCTAACGAACTATTAGGCCTAGGTTTAAAGCTACACAAAGCCATGCACGCCGCTAGCACGAATACAAAATAGAACTCTACAACTATGTCTGCATTACAACTTAGGACTTATCGGAATTACAAGAACAACGCCTAAGCACCTTCTAGCTCTTTAGCTAGACTTTGGCACTTCTTCTTGTACTTGTAAATACCTTCCTTATAGCTGCTATTATTTTCCTCCGAACTTGCCTACTACAGCTCCTAAATCTCCTATCTGAATTCGCAATGACCTTCCTAATTAACTAGCAACCCTAAAGCTAACGCGAGGGAATAACTGCCCTAGTGCAAGGAGCGGGTAACTTAGCAGCGTACCTTTAGCCCGATTATCTATTAGGCTAGGAAAACGCAACGCCGCTAGCTGAGACTCCGCCACCTAAAGCGGAGGTCTTGACCTATACCGACTTCCGCTAAATCCTCTAGGCAATTGCTAGCGGTGTAAACGTAATAGCACGCGATAACCACCGCTCTTACGCAAATAAGAGAGCTCTATTTGCGGACGTCCCTCTCGTGTTCAATAGAGAGAACGTCACCTAGTTCATTAAGGAGATTGAGCAACGCTTAGCTTTCTACTAATAGACTATTAGAGACCGCATTTTAAGGCTCTTAAGCCACTGCGATTATGTTAGAAGGGATATTATTAAGTCTAGCATAACCAAGTTCAGCAGCGCAAAAGCCGTAGAAGATTAGCAAGGAATTCGCATAGCACTGCGCAAGCGCTTCCGAAGCTTAGATTAAGCTTAGCGCGAGGAAATAGAGGATTCCCTTAGAGCATAGTGCCTTGCCTGTTCTTTAATAACTAACCTATCCCTCTAAAGCTACCTAGACTCCTTTGGGCCTAGATTTAACAGATGCTTAGAGGCAGGCACGGTTATAGCATCTTAAAAAGGCTTCTTTCTAGCTAGAGGACTGAACTAAGGAAGGCTAAACAAAGTCTTAAACAAGTTTGACCTCTCTATTTCCTAGCTAGGCGCCTTTAACTATAGGAAGATTAAAGTTTTTCTTAGCAAGATAGCATCGCAAGAATCTGAGATTAAGGCATTTAACCTAGCACTTAGAAGGAATTTGCAGGCAGCAAAACCCAGCACTATAGAGCTATTAGGGCCGATCCCGATAGAGCCCTTCTAGGCACCCCAACTAGACCTAGAAATCCTTCTGCGACTAACCCAGACAAACTACCGCCTACGAGGAGAACTAGGGGTACAGATGCCGCTAGGCTATAAGCCTACCTAGGACAAAGTAGATAACTTAATTGAGAAATTTAGTCGCATTAAACTCAGTGGGATAAACCTTGCACTAGCCTCTTAAGAACCTAGAGAAGCAGAGCTTCTTAGCTACCTAGACATCTAACGAGTCGTTAGGGCAGCCCTAGCAAGGCTTAAAGGAGCCGCGCAACCTCGCGCGCCCTAACTAGTGCAGGGCTATGTGCAGACTAGGCCACTAGCCCGAACAAGTTTCTAACAGAACTCTCAAGCTAGGACCTACAACCCTTAGCAGTCTGCTTAGGAGTGCTACTCGTGCGGAGGAGTTGGCTACATCTCGAGATTCTGCACTATCCGGGACGCATTAATCTAGAACTAATAGATCTACACGAACTAACAAGGGCGCCTTAGTTAGGGAACTCTAGAAGACCCACAAGAAGAGGTTAGGAACATACTAGGGACCTCTATTATGCGTATAATTGCGGAAGGAATCAAGGAGCAACTTAGATCTAGAGGAGAACTAGTAGTTGACCCAGTCGTTACAAAGAACCCCTACGAGAAGCGAGCCTAAGGAGGTATAGGCGTGTCTAGCAACACTATCGTTATCAGCGACGATAACTCGCAAGCCTTAGGCATTACAGATAAAGATGTCTTCTAACAGGCTTTGTATAGCGCAGGCATAAGCGAATTCCTATTTGCCTTAGCTAGAGTTTTAAGCGCTGCACTAGCAGACCTAACGAAATCCAGCTGCTAATATAGTATTGCGGCTATTAAACCTATCTAGTCGCACACCCTAACAGTTAGGAACAACAAGAGTAGGGACGCTAACTGGATTTAGCCTAGGGCTGTCTCTTCTAACGAGACTATAGACGTAGACGAAATGCCGTAAATAATAGAGATCGAGTTAAAAGCGGCTCTAAGAAAGCTGTTAGATATCAGGGGTGCTGTGAGGCTACTAACACTAAAAGAAACAGGAGGGGCGGGCACAAGCGCCTTGGCACACTAGTACTAGATCTAACACCTAGTTAAACTCCGCACTTAACTAGGGAACACTACAACAATACAACACATTATTATTAATTTATCTTATCTATTATTAGGCCTTAATACCTTATTAAATCTAACAGAAGCACAGGGTTATCGACACCCTCTAGGCAGAACTAGACAAAATAGTGCAGCGGATTTTAGGTACTACAGTTTCGATTCCGTTGAAAGACCTCCTTGCTATTGCCCTAGAACTCTAGAAGCGTCTAGGGAAGCCATTCTACACAACAAGAGACTTAGAATTGCTCCTAAACCTGTTAGAAGAATAGCAAGATTCTATTAGGTCTCGATTACAACTAAACAACATAGCCCTCTTCTGCCTAGAGTATATCTACGTAGAAGCGCGCAACGGTTTTATTACGCGAGCAGGAAGCCGCAGCTGCGAGTCTAAGAGATTAACCCTTGCAGTTCTAAGCTTCCTAAGAAACTTTTAGAATGCAAGCCTTGCCCTAGCTAACGACAATAATTAAGGGCAAACTACGCTAGAACGGCGAGAATACGACTGAGAACATAGCTTCGAACATGTCCGAAGAGACTGCCTACAGGCTCTAATGATAATCTATAACGCGCGACTCTTAGCGCTTCTAGACTTAGGCGCGGAGCTGAACACTATGCGACTGCGAACAGCTTAAGCTGCAGGACTAGTAGTTACCTCTATGCCTAGGGAAATAGGAAACTCGCGAATGCAAGCTGCAAATAGATCCTTTAAAGCCTTCTTAGGCATAGTATAGAGAGCTCTAGTCTCTATTAGAAACATTATTATCCCTACTAACTTCTTTGTGCTGAAGTCACTGTTAAACCCAGTATTCCTTAGGAATCTATACCTTGCCGACGCCTAAACAGTGTTCGAGTACAGCGCAGATAGCCGCCTTAAGTGCACTATCTTCTTAGAAGACAAAACCTTAAGCGTAAGCTTTATTAGAGCCACCGACAACACTAGTAGGACTATCTCTCGATCTACAGTACAGCCAAAAGGCAGTAGGGCCTAAAACATAGGTTTAGTGCCCTAATGCCAGTCTAAGAATACCTGTAGGAAGACGATAACTAGTAGTGGCTGTATCTAGAAGAAGGAGACAGTGAGAGCGCATTTGGAGTACCGCACTTAATAGCTTTAGTCGCTAGTATCCGTTTGAACAGCCTACTCCCGGCACGATTATACAGGAAGGAAGATAGCAAGAATCCTACAGCTATAAGCAGCAAGCACCTAGGACAGCCTAAGTACTCTTCACTGTGTTAAGCGCTAGAAGCCGACCTGCTTCCTTGCCCTAGCCCTAGACAATTCATCTAGTACGAAGACTACAGTACTATCGGGCGCAGGAAGAACGGAGGGCTTGTTATCCACGACGAAGGCGGCATCCTTGTTATTAACGCGGACCTAGAGCTAGACGAGATTAAAGAGATCCTGCAAGCGCTAGCACATACGCACTAAACAGACTAGCAAAGGTATATCTAGGAAGAATAAGCTTAGGCTAAAGTTAAGGCCTAGGCAGAGCAAGAAGCTATTAGGCTCGAAGTTGCTACTATGCACAAGACTAAGGACAAGAAAGTCTAGCCTGTACGCGACTCTGCGTTCGCACCCTATGCAGTAGAAGAACGGCTTAATTAGAGAGAGCGGGCACATGTCTAACAACCGCTAAACTCCGACTAGAGCTAGCGATAGTTCTATAGCTACATTAAGGACCAGACAGCGCTGTTCTCTGTAGGCTTAAGAGTGACCGCTAAACAACTAGAGAACATAAAGATTGTAGACTGGCTGTAGCCGCGCGAGAGGCAGATGCTGCTAGAAGTGTTCTACTGCCGTAAGAGAGCGCTTAGCTTTAACTTTGCAGAATTAGGAAGCATCTACGAGGATGTCTACCCGCCTGTTCGGCTCAATACCGTGCCGCATAAGGCATAGAAGGAAGGTAACTTCCTAGTACTAAGGAGATTGCGAGAAGAGGTTAACGACATAATCTAACAACGACTTAACTAAGGGGTGTTAGAATACAGCAAAAGCCCGTACAGCAACCTATAGTTCCTAGTAAAGAAAAAGGATTAAGGCTATCACTTAATTAATAACGCGCAGAGGATCAACAGGGTTATAGTGCGGGACGCTAACATGCCGCCTAATGCTAATGAATTCTTAGAAGAATTCGCCTGCTGCATAGTTCTCTCCCTAATAGACTTCTTCTCTAGCTATAATTAGGTCACCTTACACCCAAAATCGCGCCTAATAACAGCATTCTTTACGCTAAGTTATAGCTTAGTCTAATAGTGCACTCTTCTAATAGGCACCACTAACTTAGTAGCGGAGTTCGTGCGGGTAGTAACTAAGATCCTTTAAGACTTAATCCCGCATGTGTGCATGCTATACATAGATAACATTGCTGTAAAAGGGCCGAAGGAGGATTACGGAGGCGAACTCCTAGAGCTAGGCATCTAGCGCTTTATTAGGGAACATATTATCAACATTAACAAGGTTCTCTGCAACCTAGAACTTGCTAGCGCTATAGCTTCGGGCTTTAAAAGCGACTAGTGCTACGACAGCATAGGCATTGTTAGGTACGTAGTAGACAAGAATAGCTAGCACCTAGCCCTAAAGAAAGTCGTTAAGATCGCGGAATAGCCGCTCTACACGTCGCCTAGGGACGTACGCATGTTCCTTAGGGTGTGCGTGTACTATCGCATATGGATTAAGAACTTTGCCCGCGTTGCAGGACCGCTTTTTAATTTGCTAAGAAAAGATGCCAACTTCTAATAGACTATTAAGGCAGGAAAATCCATAAAGGTGCTTAAGACCCGCCTTACAACAGCCCTAGCATTAGTTTCTATTAACTACACTAAGCTAATAAGGCTAATTGTTATATTAGTAGACGGTAGTAAGAAGGGTTAGGGCGCAGTTCTGCAGCAAGAGGACTCTAATAGAACGAAGAGGCTAGTACGCTTTGAGTTAGGTGTATAGTTAGCCTTAGAGCGCAATTAGGACTTAGGAAAACACGAATGCAAAGCTATGCTGCTTGCCCTTAAGAAGTTCCGCCTATAGATCTACGGGGTGCATTTCGTAGTGGAGACCGATGCTAGGACGCTCGTTAATTAGCTTAACCGCAGCGCTACAGACCTTCCTAGAGCCCTTCTAACACGGTGGCTAGCGCTACTTAATATGTAGGAGTTTAATGTCAGACATATTAAGGGCAAGAAGAATATAGTTGCTAACGCGCTCTCGCGAAGGCCAGAGCCTCTAGATTAGTCTTCTCTAGAACATCTAGAAGATAACGTTAAGGATTTTATTGATAAACAACTTAGCGCAATGTCGCTAGCGGAAACGGACCTAATAGCTAGCCTAACACTAGCATTTGCTGTTTACTCTAAGGCTTTTGATCTCAGCGTTCTTAATAATCTCTCTACTAATTATTTTAGGAACATTGCGCGCTAGCTAGTAACCCTGCAGAATCCTAACAGCCTTACTAGGAAGGAGATGCGAACGCTGCGGAAGCAAGCACGGAAGTTTGTTGTTAATTAGAACTTGCTCTAGGCTAAGGCCTTAGAACGCCCATTAAGAAGAGTTGTTGACGATCTAGGCTAGCAAGCACAGATCCTAGAGCAGATGCACGATAAGTCTAGCTACAGAGGGAGAGAAGGCACCTAGAGAAAAGTCTAGAGCAGGTACTTCTAGAATAGAATGTTTAAGGATGTAGAACAATTTGTAAGAACCTGCGATTAATGTTAGCGACACGCACTGCAACGTTTTGATGAGGAATTGCACTCTACGGCTAGACTAAATGCACTATAGGCCTAGGTAACTATAGATGTTGTATACATGCCTAATAGCCTTAGGGGGAAGAAGTACATAGTAGTAGCCTAAGACTACCTCTCTAGATACGTTAAAGCACAGGCTTTGACTAAAAACAGCTTAGTCTAAGTCTCGAGGTTCCTAGAAGAAGTTATTTTCGCTAGATAGGGTGTTCCACTAAAGCTCTCAGTCGATAGTAGGCCTAAAAATAAAGCGCTAACAAAGGACCTAGCTGCGCTATATAGCACAAAGCTTGTCGTCGCTAGTGCATTTAACTCTTACGCCTAGGGGCTTATTAAGCGCGGCTATAAGAAGATAGTTAGGGCGTTAAGAAAGATAAAAGGCAACTAGGTCCTAAACCTTCACCTAGCATTATAGGCTGACCGAGTCACAGTAAAGCGATCTACTAGAGAAACACTAGCCTTTCTTATTAGCGGTAGAGAGCCTGTTTTGCCTATTAAACTCTGCATTCCAACATAGTAGACACTGCTCTAGAAAGACGTCTATAACACGGAAACCCTGCTTACACTACGAGCGAAACAGTTTAAGCATCGCGATAATAGACTGCGAGAAGTAGTAGATTAGATAGTTAGGCTCTACAAGGAAGGCAAAGAGTGGTTTAATATAAAAGCTAACTTAAGAACGAGCCTAATAATCCCTAGGGACCTTGTGCTTATACAAGACATTATGCGCGATATAGATATAAGCCGCTCCCGCAAATTGGACCTAAGGTAGAAGGGACCTTTCCGCATCCAGGAGATCTCAGACAAGGCGATATATATCCTAGAAGATCTTAATAGAACCTAACTCTAGAGCACGTATGCAGGGAACTAGCTAAGGAAGTTTCTCTAGCGCATAAAGCTAGATGCTAAGATAGTAATAGAACTAGAGATTGCTCCTGCGGACCTAATGCGGAATAGGGACAACGAGGGCGAATTGGACGGCACGGCAGCAATAGTCCCGAGGCGATCTAAACGACTAGCCGAGCAGCCTTTAGAGACGCGGAGGGCAACAGAGGTTCAGATCCCGCCTAGAACTATTAATCTAGCAGAGTACGAGTGGTATAACGAAGAAGCCGACGACATAGAGCTCTTTAACTAAGGGACAGTCAAAGGAATAAAGTAGAGGAGGGAGTTATAGAGTTTAGGATCATTTTTTGTAGGCATTTAAAAGACATTCCCTTTGCACTAGGAAAGCTACACAGGGAAGACAGGTTTTATTTTTGTTACAATAGAAGAAAGAAAAGAAAAAGAGAGAAGCTTGCCTAGGCCTAATGGGCATGTAGGGCACAGAAGGCCAGCACACTAATACGGACTTCTACGGCTATAAGAGCTACTAGTGCCACTAAAACCACCACCGCCGCTACCGCCACGAGGACTGCCGCAGGAGTCACTGCCACCACTACGAGAACTACCGCCACCGCGAGGACCACTAGCTCCAAAGCCCTTAAGCCCACGTCTACGGCCCTAAACGAAGCTCTAGTTGGTAATAGAAGTCCTTAGAGCATCACTAGGACCCTGCCAATAATAGGATTAAGCGGAAATCTAGTTTAAGCCTATGTTTTCAAAGACGCCTTAAAGAGAGGGACCTGCAGGAGCATTTGCACCCTAGTGAGCAATCTTAGACTTAGTCTTAGGAGCAAAAAGTTGTCGCGAGATAAAAGCGGCCTATGCTACTAGTGCTCTCAGCAGCGTTTATGGAAGCCTGCGCGCCTAATAGAGAGGTGGATAGAGATAAGCCTACGCGAGGAGAACTAGCGTCGCGAGTTAGAGGAGTGAGGCTAAGAGGAGAAGAGGGTTCAGCACAAGGTGACAATGGACCTGCCCGAGGTGATAAGGGACCCGCACGAGGAGAGGAAGGTCCTGCACGAGGAGACAGAGGGCCTATATCTATTAGAGAGCCGCCTAATAGAGAATTGCTAGTGGAAAGGACGCCTGAATCAGACTTAGCGTTAGACTCAATTGCACGCTGACGCCTAACTGCTTCCTGTATTACAGCATGCTTAGTTAGAGAGCTAGAAGCAACAACAACGTTCGGGTTGCGACTACAGAAAGCATCTTAACGCGCAGCTAGACCTAGGGAAGGAGGCGGTCTAGAAGCTAGCTCTCCGCAGCGGCGAGGAACGAGCACATTAGGCGCAAACCGAGGAGGATAGGCAGGCGTCTGAGACTGCGGAGGGAAGTTCTAGTGGTATAGTCGGCGGCTAGCCTTAAAACTAGCGGTTTTAGAGGAGGTGACAGGATTGCTGCTAGAAGCAACAGAACGTGCTAGCTCTAAGAAACAAGGAAGTTAGCGAAAACTTAGCCTAATAAAGAGATAGACTTATAGAAGGAGCAGTTGTTGCGGTTGTGTATAAAGCAGGCAAGGCAACGCGCAAGGAGCAGCAACTGATTATTTAGGCCTTAGAACTAAGTGCACTAAGAATCGTTGGCTATACAGTTGTTACAGGCGCAGTTATCAGCGTTGATGTCGTTGCGCTAGAAGAAGTGAATAGCACCGTTAGTAAACCGCAGCAGCAGGGCCACTAGCAAGGCGCTATAAGGACTAATAGTGCCGCCGGTAGTAACGCTGTTCTGAATGACTACCGCATAAAAAGCCTAGTACTCGGACTTAGGCAGCTTATTAGGGTCAATCCTGTTGCAGTAGAAGCCTCGGCCTCTACGGTACAAGAAGTAGAACAGCTGCATAGCTCTATTATCGGGCTGTTCGGGTTAGATGCGAAAAGGAAGGTTGTCGTTAATAGTCGCGTTCTGGCGAGAGCAGAGGAAGGCGTTGCCGAAATCGATAAGAAACTAAGAAAGCATAACACCGTTATTAATAAGATTAGTAAGGATGTTAGCAATAGTGTGCGCAAGCTAGGCACTAATTAGGAGGTTAAGGAGATGCGCAACTGTTAAGAGTTAGTCACTAGAAGGCCTATAAGTTATAGAAACGTCACTTACTTGCTTCTATAATAATTTAAACAGGAGGTTTTACGCGAGCCTTAGTAGGAGACACTAGAAGGTTTAGGCCTCGACTACCTGAGGGTGGCTTGCCACCACCGCTACCGCCTCTGCTGCTGCGGCCACTAAAGCCAGTTGCTGTCGAGCTAGGAGTGAAGTCGACGGATGCTATAATAAGAGGCAGGAAGGTGATTTGTGTAGAAGAAGTAGAGAGAAGCAGAAGAGGAGGGATCTAGTGCTCTTATACCTAATGAGGCGTTTACCTCTAAGTCTCTTACTAATAATTGCTTAGCCGCGCTCTCGCTGGCTTGCCTAGAAGGCACCTTATAGGTAAGAGAACGTTTAACTAATGTACTCAGTTAAACGGTCATTAGGGCGAGCTTTAACTGTCACGAGTAGCGGCACGCCTCGTCTATCTAGTAGCCTACCTAGAGCGAGTGTTAGTTGATGCGTAATTGTCTCAAACGCATAACAGTTGCAAACACGAGTTTAAGGACGTATAGAGCGGTGTGCGATCACAGCTTTAGGAAGGCATTAGTGTTTGCTTTGGGTAGTAAGAGAGTTGCGTAAGATGCGCAGAGATCTAATAAGGCAAAAGTTGTAGTAGAGCTTAAGGGGACTAAGCTCTTAGAATAGGGGAGGTATGTAGTAGAGCAGAGCGCGTTACCGCAGGGCGCGAGCCTAATAGGGCGTTGGGCTAGTATAAGAGCAAGGGAACGCTAGTTTTTATAGAAGAACCCAATTAACCTTGCATCGAGCATAACCTACTACAACACTACGTTCTTTAAGTGTAGTTAGCTTTAATTGCTGCTACTAGCTACTGTTAGGGTAACTAATCTATAAGCCTTAATCTTTACTCGTAAGTTGCCTGCTAATAGGAAGTCTCCTTACGTTGCTAGTCTTGTTCTAGTGAATTGACTAATATCGTTAGAGACGTAATATATTAATCTAGAGTTAAGGATCTATAATCGTTGTAGAGGGTACGTAACCTAGCTAGCTTTAAATAAGGCCTCGATAAACGTGTAGTTAATCTCTCTAATTTTCTAACTATAGAGTTAGTTATCTTGCTTAACTGTAGGGGTTGCTATATACGACTTCTTTATTAATAGGGTTTTAGATCGTGCTAGTCGCTTAGCGCTGCGAATTGTTTCTTGCATAGATAGGCTGTTGTCAATACGTAATTGGACTTAATTTATTCTATCTTCTTAGAGTCGCTACTAAGTTAGTGCGTTGCCTAGGTGCGCGTACTAGCAGTTCTTAAGTGCGTGTCTTATATTACATGCTTCGCACTTACTCGTAGTTTATTAAATAGGGTTTGATCTAGTGGCTCTAGCAGCTATAATCTGCTTTTGGCCTCGGCGGCTCTTCCGCTTCTGCCTAGGATTATCTAACTCGTTCTTATAGAGCGTTAGTGCTCTACCTACAGCGGCTGCTCTAAAGGCTACCTTTGCTGTCTTCGCTCTCGATAGGTAGAATAGCTGCATATAGTCTTAGTATTTGTGGATTATGTCTTTAACCGTAATTAAGGGTTTTTTTAGCCTGTTAGCTGCAAATGATATCGTCTATTATTCTAAGTGCTTAGCTATAGCTTAGGTAAAGTCCTCCTTAATATACGTGTCTAGTTAGCACTTAGGTATTCTAATAGCTTTGCTCTTAGTTGTAGCGTGATCAACTTCCGTAAGCTATATTTCCTAAGAGGCGATTATCCTAGGAGCCTTTATCGCGTTTCTGTACCGCTCTTAGGCTTTCTTAATCTCGTCTCTAGCATCGATGCCAACAGTAGCTATTAGGTTAGTAATCTACTAATAATGTAATTATCTTACTCTGCAGCAGTTTGTGTATAGGTAGTTATTAACTATTCGCTGTATCTCCTGCGTAATCTTGTTAAACGCAGCTTGCTCTTGCGTGTACTTATAATCTTCTGCTTTGTAGCGATCTATCTCTAGCTTATAGATCTCTAAATCTTCTTTATACGATACCTTCGCGTTCGTAGCAAGGTCTATAGATTAAGCAGGTATAAATAGTGCAATGTTACCGTAAGCGTTAATCGCTTATTACGTAGCAGCGTGCGCGTTAATCGCTTGTTGCGACGCTTAATAGTCGCTTAGTTAAGGTATTAGTAGCACCTCTAGTTTAGTAAGGGGTTAGATCGTAAGGTTTGGATCTATCTTCTCCTACACGCGTAGGGAGTTAGCGCGCGTCTTAATCTAGCGCAGCTACTTAATCCAGTTTGTGTAATTATTTAGGATTACTAAGAAGTCTTGTAGAGGTAGTGTAGACATCCTTTTAATAGGTTGCAGAGTTTTCTCGCGTTAGTTAGTTCTAATCCTTGTTTAGTTAAGGCAGTAAGACTCTTAATCGTTAGATTAGAGGGTTAATTGGATTAGGTAAAGATAAATAACATTAATTAGTATTAATTATAATTAATTATTGTGTCTTAATTGTGTGTCTTGTGTGTTCTTTTAAGGGGTCTCCTCTGCTTATCTTTAGCTTCCTTATTATAAGTCTGCGCTAGCAGTAATCTAGCACATAATTAGGTCTGCCGTCTCTAAGCGCTCTGCTAAAAGGCTGATTACATCTAACAAAGACATTAGCCGCCGTCCTAGAGCTAATAAAGCTTGCCGCCTATTCTACCGCATTATTATTAATATTATCTAACTCTAGAAGCATAGTAAAGCATGCTACAATAGTAATATATAGGCACTGTATGCAGTATGTAAGTACACAAAGCTCTATAAGATATATACTCTTAAGAACTAATAGAAGGCTACTGTTGTTCCTGCAATTACACGCCTAGTTAACAAGATCGAGCGTATATATAGCTACTAAGTAGCTATAGTCTTTGTAGATAGAGACGTTGGATATAGACGAGCTGATGCTAACTTAGGCTCTTCTGCTAAGGAAGTCCTAATATTAGCTAGTATTAAGGTCGAAGTTAGATCGCTAGACACTCCTGCACAGCTAGGGGGTGCGGAACGAGCTAGAGCTCTTATCGTTACAGTTGCTAGAGTCCTTCGAATCTATACTAGTCTACCTAAGACCTTAGCTAATAAGCTAGTCTGCACTATAGCTAGGCTACTTAACATTACGCCTACAAGATCTATTAACTAGCGTACACTATATAAGATAGTCACTAGCGTCTGTCTAGACCTCTTCTAACTCTACGCTATTAGAAGCCGTAGATTTGTGCTAAACAAGCACCTTCTAAGAGGAGATAAGCTTAAAGACCGTACCTTTAAAGGCTTCCTTCTAGAGTATAATGCCTTAAACATCTATCGAGTATAGCTGCTAGCTACTAATCGTGTTATCCGCGTACGTAACGTACGTTTTATTAATAATCTTTACAAGGATAAGCTATCTACTCTACTAGTAGTACCTTACATTATTAAGACTGCATTTATTCCTAAGAAGGAACACAATAGTAATACTATTATAGTTACGCAGCTAATACAACAGCGACAAACTACTCCTCCGCTGCAGAAGTAGGTCTAATAACTACCTACGCTAATAACTACTGCTCGCAGTACACCTGCTCTGTTTGAGACATATACTTAAAGCCCCTCTCCCGACCTAGTAGAACAACGGCTATTGCAGGAGTTCTCTACTTTAAGAACCTCTTAGTATACAACACCTAGAGGGTAGAACTTTAATAATGCTACTAATAAGGACAACACGCATTAGCAATACGTCCTAGATCGACGTTAAAACAACGCCCCGCAACGACGAGATCTAGATCTCTTCTAGGACAATATCATCACTAGCAGACGGCGCCGCTATACACACTTTATCGAGGCTAGTCCTTTAATAAAGTACTATGCATTTGCTGCTACAATTGCACAAGCACATAAGGCTACTACTCTTGCCTTATAATCTAGGATAAAGTATTATTCTACACGCATCTATCGCGATAACCTGCTCTCTCTACTACAACACTAGAAGGAGCTTAAGAATTACCTATATAGAAAGCATTTTAAAGCTACTGCTTACACTAAGTTTAATAACTGCTAGAATAAGAGCACCTATACTAAGCTAGGTATTACAGCCTTATATATTAATAATACTGTACCTTTAATATAGGTATTTACCTACAAGTTTAATAAGAATAGTTATCTGCTTAAGCACAAGGCCCGCCTTATTGTCTATAGAGATCTATAAGAGCAGTATAGCGACACATACGCAGCTACTCTTGCTACTCGCCTCTTCTAAGCTCTTATAGCGCTTGCATGTGCGTTTAACCTTAAGGCTATGCAATACGATATACTAAATGCCTTCCTTAATGCTTCTCTAGATCGCACTCTCTATGTAAGAACACTCGATGGCTAGCTCCTTTAACTTCTACGCGCTCTCTACGGCCTTAAAGAAGCTCCACGCCTGTAGGCTATGCACTTCTAGGACTTACTGCGCAAGCTTAGCTTACATCCAGTCTAGGGCTTTCCGTGCCTTTAGATAAATAATAGAGTTATTCTCTTTTTCTATATAGATAATATTATTATCCTCTATTACCTAGACTACTAGGAGGATTTTAACAAGCTTAAACAATAGCTTATTGAGCTCTAAAACCTCCTCTATTAAGCGCAATCTTGCTAGCCGCTAGCTCTATCTTATCTAGAACGCATTTGTTAACAAGGTCTGCACTTAGTTTGAACTTATCCGCGCTAATAGAAAATACCTCTCTACACCTCTCTTATCCACCTTAAGGATACTACCCTTTAAAGGCATTTTAGAGCCTTTAAACACTAAGAATTAGTAGCGCCTAGTAGGCAACCTAGCCTATATTAAGGTTGTAACGCGACCTAACGTTGCATACGCTTACTTAATCCTTGTAAAGTTTCTTTTAAATCCTAGACTAATCTACCTCTCTAAAATTAAGCACGCGTAGCAATACCTGTACAGTACTAGATACCTTGCTATTAGTGCTCGAGGGGGTAAGCCTACTTAGACCTATGCCACTAAGATTAACCCAACAACTCTAACTCCTACCTTCTTTAGAGCTGCTAACGCATTATTTAGAGATAATGTTAAGACTCGTCGATTATCTACTAGATATATCTTTATGCTCTATAGCATGCCTATTAACTAGAAAGCTACTATGCTGCGATCCGTTACGCGATCCACTACTAAGGTAGAGCTATATGCACTCTCTACTGCTAGTATTAAGTCTTAATACTAGGACCGCTTTTGCCGCAATATTAGCTTTATACTTTATACTAAGAAGGCTCTCTAGTGTAATAATGCTTAGACTGTACGCCTTGTTAAAGGCAATGCTAATCGCATCTAAACTAAGCTTCGCTATGTTAATATCTATTAAATATAGCTTCGCTAGGAAGTAGATACTAGAAGAATCACTGTAGAGTAGAAGCCTACTACTAATATGCCTGCTAATAGCTTTACAAAGCTACTTCCTTAATAGAAGTATAAGAACTTTATACGCTAGCTTAGCTAAAGAACATCTATTATCTTATTGTTAAGAACTCTTCTTATTCTATACCCCTTAGTTAGTTAGACTAGCTATGCTATGCTGCATGCATTTCACTCTCTTTACATTATTGCTATTTATAAGGTTTCTATCTAATATAGATACCTTAGGGGGTGTATTAGCCTAGCACCTTAGTTTACATAGTACACTGTAGACTGCATCTCTACGTAACTCTTAGTTACTAGCTTACTTATTATATTGTGTATATAATCGCTCTATGTAGCTCTCTTAATATAACAACCTTCTTCTTACATTTGCTCTGTCTCTCACATCCGACAGGAGAAACTACCTCGTTAGTTCTTTCTTTGATTTCTCCTTCGCCTGCTCTTCGCGGCCTATAGGCGGAGATTGAGCGCGCGTTATATAGTCTACTATCGGGCGTACAATCGCTAAGTAGTTGTAGATAAAGCGCTAGTAGAAGTTAGCGAAGCCTAGGAAGATCTAGATGTCCTTAAAGCCCTTAGGCTCAAGCCACTCCTATATCGTCTTTACCTAGGTAGGGTCTATCACGACGCCCTCGGGCGTAACAATGTAGCCTAGAAACTTAATAGACTTTGTTAAGAACGTGCACTTGCTAGCTTTGCAAAACATACCCTAATTAACTAGCCTGTCTAAGACCTCCTCTACGTAAGCGTTATAGTCCTCCTCGTTTTTAGAGTAAATAAGGATGTCGTTAAGGCAGACAACACAGGTCCTATCTAGTAACCCGTCTAGGGCTTAGTAGATGTATAATTAGAAGGTTAATAGTGTATTAGCAAGGCCAAATAGCATTACAAGGTACTCGTAATAACCGTACTACGTCTTAAATACTATCTTCTACTTATCGCCCTTCTTAATGCAAAGCTAATAGTACGCATTGCGGAGGTTAAGCTTCGTAAAGACCTTTACCTTAGAAAGGCGGTCTAGTATCTCGCTCACAAGCGGGATTAGATAGCGCTTCTTAATAGTAACTTTATTAAGGCCGCAATAATTAACGCATAACCTTATAGAGCTATCTGCCTTTAGTACAAAGAGAATAGGCGCACCTGCAGGTAACTTGCTTAGTCTTATCTAGCCCTTCTCCTGCGCTATATTAAGGTATTCCTAAAGGATATCTAGCTTGCGGCGCGAGAGGTTGTAGATAGAGAGGTTAGGTACTTTCTTCTCTTTCTTAATATTAATAGCATAATCATGCTTAGTGTAGGCAGCGAGGCGGCTAGTCTGCCGCTTGCTAAACGCCTTCTACTTATGCTAGAGCGACTTAGGCACGTAGCGCATCTTCTTAGGATTAAGGGCATTATCGATAGGCGAGTTAGTGTAACTAGACCTAGGATGTCCGTTGCGGCGCTTACGGGGAGGCGCTAGGGCAGACGTAGATTGCTAAGGTATCTCTTAGTACACATTCGCTACAACCTAGCGCGCGGTCTCTTTAGGGAGCTAGTGCAGCGCGGGGATGTTCTCTACGCATCTCTTAAGATAGTCTTTAATATAGAGGGTAAGGTTCTTTAACTAGAGTATCCCTTAACTATAAAACTATGTAGCATCTTAAACCGCATTGCCACTAGGACCTGTATGTGCTGACGGAGCTCCGTTCGCGGCGCAGTCTATTTCCTGTCTCTAGGCGGCTATTAGGCCGTCACTTATAGTTATGCAACTTATGCGGTTAGAGTAAAGCATATATGCTTTTTCCCTGTATTCGAGACTGCTAAGCAGCTCTTGTAGTTCGACGAGTTGGATACGGCTCTTAGCGGCGTCCTTGTTATCTTCCTACTATTTAAACTCTCTACTACTAAAGCGTATCTTAGGGTCGGCTTCTTGCAGCTAAGAGTAGCTAAGAACTAGGTTATAGCCGCTAAAGTTAGCCGACTAGAACCTCTAGTAGTCTACTTGCTTGTAGATCCTATTTAAATCAGAGCAGCTAATAGTAAGGTTGTATACTCTATTAATGCGGAGGTTATTATTATTAAGGAACTTAGCGATAGGGCGGTTCTTAGCTAAAACCTATACGTGACCTAAAATCTCTATACATTTAGTCTAAATAAGATTAATTTCTGCTTCTAAGTCGTATAAGGCTTAGAGCTTAGTTAGAGCACTGTTAGGTGCCGTAACTTCAACATCTACTGCGATGCAAAGCTACTTTCTATAACGATGTGCCTGCACAACGTTCCTATAGTTAAACATTAACTCCGTATTGTACCTACGTTACCTCTAGTCCGACTCTAGATCTTCTAGATTAACTAGATTGTATAGGGCAAAGCATGCTTAGCCTTTAGGTGTATTTAATTAAGCTAGTCCTGTAGATAGCTTAGTAGTTTTTTAATATCCTTTTGTACAAGGCCTATAGGTGTTGTTAGATAATCTAAGGTTTCTAAGTCTCTACGCACTCCTATATGCCCGTAAGTTGATTCAAACCGTATTTAGATATCTTTTATCTTACCTGCGCTGTTATATTATATTAAAAAACTCCTCCTAGCTAGTAATAGCCTCTTAATAATTATTAGATATTAGGGGTGCTGTAAGGCTACTAACACTAAAAGAAATAGAAGAGGCGGGCACAAGCGCCTTAGCACACTAGTACTAGATCTAACACCTAGTTAAACTCCGCACTTGACTAGGGAACACTACAACATTATTATTATTAATTCATCTTATCTATTATTAGGTTTTAATACCTTATCAAATCTGACAATTAAGAGTCTCACTGCCTTTACTAAGGCTACCTACTAAGGCTACCTAATAAAAGCTATTCAACAACTACACTATGTCGCATATTAACTAACGCGATGCAACTGTTATCCTTAGCAACTAGTATAACTAGACTACCTAGCTTACTTAAGTTAAAGCGCGCTGCGCTGCCTACAACATCTAGGAC
>MU006239.1:182702-193432 GCA_010093685.1 Ophiobolus disseminans | reverse complement strand
ACCCTAGCTAGCAGATTATTTCGCATGCTTATAGCAATTGCAGCTAAGCACAACCTAGAACTTAAGCAATATAACATTACAAACGCATTTGTTTATGCCACTATAGATAGGGAAATCTACATAAGGATGCCTAAAGGATACTAGAAGACAGGTATTATCCTTAAGGTCCAAAAGGCCTTGTATAGATTGCGCATCTTACCTATGCTCTAGCAGAAGGAGTTCACAACAACTCTTAAAGACCTTAGCTTTACACGCGTCCCTTACGAGCCTTACTGCATAATTAAGGACAGCATTATTATCTTCTTTTATGTAGATGACATTATCCTAGCCTATGCTAAACACAAGGCTAAGGAAGCACAATAAGCAGTTAAACTCCTACAGGATAAGTATACTATGACTAGAGAAGAAGATCTCTAATAGTTCCTAGGAGTTAAGGTAATAAGAGATAGAAAGAAAGAACTTATCTATCTCTCACAAGCTGCATATGTAGACAAAATCCACAGGCTAGTAGACAAGCATGAGCTACGCTATAATACACCTATAAGTTCTATTAAACTTAAGCCCTTAAACTCACTGTCAACACCTGCTGAGATCAACAGATACTAACGCAAAATTAGGTTACTACTCTTTGCTGCAGTCACTACTAGACTAGACATTGCTTTTGCTACCTCACGCTTAGCACGCTTCCTCTCAAACCCCTCCTAAGAGCATTACGATGCCGCAGACTGCGTTCTTCTATACCTATCAGACACAAGGTAGCTAGCACTTTAGCTTAGAGGAGGAGACACTCTTTAAGTAGCTAGTAATGCATTATTTGCAGACAACACACAAGACAGGAAAAGCTCTTAAGGCTATGCAATTAAGCTCTTTAATAGGCTTATTGCCTAGAGA
The DNA here is from genome assembly GCA_010093685.1 of Ophiobolus disseminans. Classification (NCBI taxonomy): domain Eukaryota; kingdom Fungi; phylum Ascomycota; class Dothideomycetes; order Pleosporales; family Phaeosphaeriaceae; genus Ophiobolus; species Ophiobolus disseminans. The sequence goes on along the minus strand of MU006239.1, from coordinate 192,541 downwards.
GCTAGCAAGCAAGACACTGTCACTACATCCACCACTAAGGCAGAACTCCTAGCTCTATTCTAAGTAGCTAAGGAAGCTCTCTTCACATCACGCCTACTCAAAGAGCTCTAAATCCAGCTTCTATCTAACACAATTACAATTCATTGCGACAACATGCAGACTATTAGACTAGTCACAAAAGAGATATCAAAGCTTTAAACAAAGCTTAGGTATGTAGACATCCACAACCACTAGATAAGACAGAAAGTTGCAAGTGGAAAGATTACTGTAGAATACATTTAATTATTAGAAATAATAGCAGATAGCTTTACTAAGGTGTTGCTAGGCAACAAGTGGCTAAACTTCCTTTATTAAGTTAGATTAGTTAAGGTATCACTACACAAGGTGACTAAGAAGGCACTATTAGAAGAACTTTAAGCAAAACTTAAGGACCTTATTATCACCTAAGGTTACTAGCTTACAAATACATCTAAGCTAAGAGGGTGTGTTAGATATTAGGGGTGCTGTAAGGCTACTAACACTAAAAGAAATAGGAGAGGCGGGCACAAGCGCCTTAGCACACTAGTACTAGATCTGACACCTAGTTAAACTCCGCACTTAACCGGGGAACACTATAACAATACAACATCATCAATTCATCTTATCTATTATTAGGTTTCAATACCTTATTAAATCTAACAATTACCTTCGGAAAAGTCGCGTAGAGCGCGCTACAGTAGAGACACGGAGACTACTAATAACCTAGTAGAATTAGAGTTAATCGCTAATGTCTACCCTACTACTACAACCTAGTCCCGCAGGATTAACAAGACAATTAGCTCGTAAGCAGAGCTAAAACTAGAGGAAGAGTACAGTCGAAGATAACCGCAATTTAGAGTTAATTTAGACTATAGCGTTATATAAGCAGATCGCACAGCTATAGGCTAAAGTTACGCGCTTAACGCAAGAACAGTTAGCTAACCTAGAACGACCTATACCTACAACCGAATTACTACTAATAACGTCTTAACAATCCGCCGCTACGCCTAGCGTAAGATTCTAGTCTAAGACACTAGCACCTAGCCGAGTTAAACTATCTAAGCGTACACCTAACATTAATTGCCTCACTAATAGCAAGTAACTAACATTTAGACAATAGTAAGCGTCTATTATAGACCGACTTAAGATTAATACAGATTACTATTAGAGTGAACGCGCACGTATAGCATTAGTTTAGGGATACCGCTATAGAATACTTAGAACTATAATACCTAGCTAAGTTAGCGTTACAACAATTCCAAACTGCAGAAGAAACAATCTTATTGCTCTGAATATTCTTTGTGTTAGGCAATAAACAAGTAGAAATCTAAGCTACTTTCTACCGCTTAACAATAGATAAGAGCGAGACCTTCCTAGCTTTTAAGGTATAGTTTCTTAGTGCCGTAGTGAGGGGTTTCGTATCAAAAACAGAGTGGTCCTTCTACCTATAGGAAAAGATAACTCTAACCTTAAGGGTACTAAACCTAGGATTCAAACGCTCGTAGAACAATTCCTTTAAACTTATAGTAGAGCACCTTACCTTATATAATATAGAAAGAAGGAACACGCCTATAGGATACTCGTCTAATTAGGCTATAAATCCTCTTCTAACTACTGCAAAGAAGAGTTCGGACTAAATCCGCATGCCTATTAGACCTATGCCAAAGGTTATCTACGCCCCCTCTAGATTACCCCGCATTCCAAACTACGGTTTTTCTACCCCCCTTATTCTAAGACAAGCTAGCGACACTCCCGGACCCGAAAAGACCCTAGTACTAGGAAATTGCTACAATTGCGGCAAGCTAGGGCACTATGCTAATAACTATACTATACCTAAGGTTAGGGAAATCGAAGTTAAACAAGAAGAAGAGTTTCTAGACGCAGAAGAAGAATACTCGGATCTAGGTCGGACGGGAAACGGCGACGCCTAGACAAACACTCCCTCCTAGGCTTAAACAAGTATAACCTATTACACATTAATTTATCTAACTTATTTAGAGGAAAGCACTTCTAAGTCCCTACTATCTTTTATTAGAAAGGATCTAGAGTGCAATTGAATTACTTAGTGGATACTAGCGCATAAGAGTTCCTTTTTCTTAATTTATCTATTACGCGGTCACTATCTGCTTCGCTCTAGGTTCCTATCTAAAGACTACTCTTTAGAATTGTAGTCCGAGGTTTTCAAGATCAAATCCAAACTCTAGTTTCCTAGTTTATCCGCCTCTATATGCGAATTAATAGTCGAACTATTCGTAACTGCCTCTTTGTTATTATAGATCTAGGCTCTTAGGATTATATTATTAGTATTAAATAGTTGCGACGTTTCAAACTCTAGCTAGATCTAGACTAGAATTAGATGCTATAGCTAAGTAAATACCCTGCTACGTACGAAGCTTTACCGCCACTGCTTATGCAGCTAAACTAACCCGCCCGCAACTAAGAAGCCGAACTAGATATTAGTCGACGTAATGCCCTATAGGAACAAGAACGCTTTTAGGAGGCAAATAGTCCTACTACTATCAACCGCATTCGGGGATTGTTGCGTCTACCTAAGAGTTTCCGAATCAACCCTAGCAAGCCGTTATCCTAAACAGCTCCGAAACCCCTCTCTCCGCCGCTGTATACCAAAATTACTCTTATCTCTATAAACGCGTTTCACTTCAATATAAAGCGAAAAGAAAACGAGTTCTTTATAACAACGCTATATAAGATTAAGACAATTCTAGAAGAGAAGACAATTATACTAGTTGTTAGATCGGAGGGTTAATTAGATCGTGTAAAGATAAACAATGTTAATTAGTATTAATTATAATTAATAGTTGTGTATTCATTGTGTGTCTTGTGTGTTCTCTTATAGGGTCTCCTCTGCTTATCTTTATCTTTCTTATCCTAAGTCTGCGCTAGCAGTAATCCAGCACATAATCAGTTCTGCCGTCTCTAAGCGCCCTGCTAAAAGGCTGATTACATCTAACACTAGTAGACGACTAGGAAAACGAGGCCTTGCTTAGTAACCGACTACTATCCGCATACAATGCGTATCGCGTCGTGTTTAGTAAAACTACTGCAGATTAACTTCCTAAACACCGCCCTTATAACTACAAGATAGTTCTCTTAGAGCATCTCCTAAATAGCTATAGTCTGCTGTACAAGCAGAGTGTAAAGGAACTTAAGGCTACTAAGAAGTACATTTTAGAGAATTTGCAAAAAGAGTATATTAAGTATAGTTAAAGTCCTTTTGCCTTACTAATTTTGTGTGTTCGGAAGCCAAACAGTAACCTCCGCATCTGCGTTAACTATTAGAAGCTAAACGCTATTACCCGCAAGGATTCCTATCTAATACCACGCATTAACGAACTACTAGCTCGACCTTTAAAGGCCAAAATCTTTACAAAGTTTAATATTCGAGCGGCCTTTAACAAGATTTAGATAGATCTAAATTCGGAAGAGTATACTACGTTCTAGACTCGATACGGGATTTATAAGTGTAAAGTACTGCCTTTTAGACTATATAACAGTCCTGCGACATATTAACGTTACATAAACGATGTGTTAATTAACTACCTAGACGACTTTTGCATAGCATACCTAGATAACATTCTTATCTATTCTAAAGACGAAGCTACCTACCTCCTCTACGTTAAAAAGGTTCTAGAAAGATTACGACAGGCTAGTCTTTAAATCGATATTAAGAAATGCGAATTCTACGTCACTCGTACAAAGTACCTAGGCTATATTCTAACTAATAAGGGTTTAGAAGTAGATTCTAAGAAGGTAGAAGCGTTATAGAACTAGAAAAGGCCTACTATAGTAATAGGTGTGAAGTTATTCTTATGCTTTGCTAGATTCTATTAGCAATTTGTTCTAGAATTCTCTTGTATTGCTAAACCTATTATCGCACTGCAAAGCCTCTTAATACCTTTCCTATAGATACTAGAGTGTAATATAGCTTTTAAAAGACTTAAGGCTGCCTTACTATTAATCCCCACTCTTTGTTATTTCTATCCAGAACTAGATACTAAGACTAAGACCAACGCCTCTGATAGAGTTATTGCTAGAGTGCTATCCTAGAAATAACTAGATAACAAATAGCATCTAGTTGCGTTCTACAGCACTGTTCTATCTAGGTCCGAACTTAACTAGGAAATCTATAACAAGGGGTTGTTTGCTATTATTACCGCATTCTCTAAGTAGAGACCTAAATTAAGCTTAACTCGCACTCGAATCTAAGTATACACTAATTATTGGTTATTAGAGTACTTTATAACAACTAAGGTTCTCAATTCGCGATAAGCTTAATAGGCAGAGGAAATAGCCCTGTTTTAATTCTGGATTGAGTACACTCCTAGAAGGAACAACGCCTAAGTAGATATTCTTAGCCGCCGCGAACAAGACATAGAAAATCTTCGAACAGCTTAAGTTAACAACCGCTCGCGCGTCCTACTAGGACTACATCAACTGCACGACCGAATTAACTCTAAGTTAGCTTATTCTTATATTGCTTAAATTACAACTTAAGCTACAACTCTAAATGTTATAGAACCTTTTAAGAATGTCATAGCCCTAGACTCTCTAGAATTAATAGACTCTCTCTTCTAAGAAAACCGCTCTTCCTTCTAGCAGGAACGTGCTACCTTACCTAAGGGATATTAGATAGAAAACAGACTACTTCTCTACCTTAACCGCCTATGTGTATTAGCTAGCTTACAGCTGTGCACTCGACTTATTCGAGAGGTACATAATTAAGTGTTATCTGCACACCTAAGCGCTACAAAACCCTATTAGTTATTAGCCTAAAGGTACTATTAGAAGGGAATAGAAGCTACCTGCAAGCGATATATGCGAAACTGCATCCTATACTAGAAAGCACATCCGAGACAGACCCGCGTCTAAGGATTTATTTATCCTCTTCTAATCCTAGATCGACTAATGCAGCATTTGTGTATCGATTTCAAGACCTTTCTAAAGAACAAGTTAGGTTACGATTAGATTATAGTTGTTGTTAATCGTTTATTAAAACAAGCTATTTCGATACCGTATTATAAGAACATTAACGCCTAAGGTATAGCTAACTTGTTTATTTAATAGGTGTATCGATTTAGACACATACCTAAGACTATAGTGTCGGATTGCGGACTCTAGTTTGTGTCTAGTTTCTAGTCCGAATTCTGTTAGATTATTAGGGTAAAAGTTAGGCTCTCTACCGCATACTACAAAGAGACCGATAGTTAGACTAAGATTATGAACAAGTACATTAATTAGAGGCTACGCCCGTTTGTATCCTTTTACCAGGATAACTAGAGTACTCTCCTGCCTCTAATTAATAGAGCTCAGATTTCTATAAGGCGTACGCGCGCACGTAAGGCAAAAGCCTCGTGCGTCGGCTGCGCCTGCACGATATATACTGTTCCGCACACTATAATCAATGTTCATTAATTATACATACCTTTTTGGGTTGCATAGCGTAGTAGATGCGGACCTGCGTCCTGACATTATGATCAATGAACGACTAGTGCGCGGGGTAGGTCGAGCTAGTCGCTAGTTCGACCCCGCGCGAGGCTAGCTTAGCATAGCCGGCTCTGCGGGGCTGAGATGTGCGTCTTTTGGGCCAGTTGGCGCCGGAGCGCCATCGAGAGCTGCTAGAAGGTCTAGTATTACCTGCCTGTGTAGGCATGCGCTAACAGGGTGCGCTGAGCGCCTAAGGGTATGCGCTGCGAAGAAGGGGGATATTGTAAGGCGTACGCGCGCACGTAAGGCAAAAGCCTCGTGCGTTAGCTACGCCTGCACGATATATACTGTTCCGCACACTATGATTAATGTTCATTAATTATACAAACCTTTTTGGGTTGCATAGCGTAGTGGGTGCGGACCTGCGTCCTAACAATTTCCTTACTACATGCCGCTATTAGTATATCGCCGTATCACATCCTTTATAGGTCCGAACCTCGACAAAGCTAGGATTAGAAACACTTAACAGAACCCGTCCTAATTAATAACAAGCTAAACTTCTAAGATGCTTATGCATTAGCTACAAGAATGCACGCTGCGTAGGAGACTGCTAAGACTAATATAGAAAAGGCGCAGAATTGGATACGATCTACTGTTAACTGTTATCGCAGACTAGTTAACTAGGAAGTAGGTAATAGGGTATACCTTAATACGACTAATCTAGCAACGTTAAGACCTAGCCGAAAGCTATCTAATAAATAGGCAGGTCCGTTTAAGGTTTTAGAACAAGTAGGAAACGCGTATCGACTAGAACTTCTATTAGGATCACGAATACATAACGTCTTTGCTCTAAACGTGTTATGCAAAGATCCCTAGGATCCTCTCCCTAGCTAAGAAGCTCTGAAACCTACAGGTATCCTAATTAAAGGCGTTAAGGAATAGAAGGTTAAAGAAATCCTAGCAAGCAAGCTGTACCGTTCTACACTCAAGTATAGGGTAAAGTAGGTTAGCTATAATCTAGACCTAGTTTAGTATAAAGCGTCTAAATTTATAGGTGCTTCTGTAAGGGGCTAGGCAGAAGACTGCAGAAAGGCTAGGTTTAACCGTGATGAATTCGATAGAGTCTATCTAGAGCTAGAGAGCAGGCTGACTTTATAGCAGACTGCTGGCTTCTAGAAGTTTCTACATACATAAGCATTTTGTCAGCTGTTAGAAGAACATATCTTGTTCTAGCTAGTTCCTAGGCATTCTATAACATTCTAGAACATTCTATAATGTTCTATGCTCTTTTATAATGTTCTATAATATTCTATATTATTCTATTAAACTAAAGTGACTCCACTAAGGATAGTAGAGGTCTAACCTCTTACATTACCCCCCCTCTCTAATCTATGTGCAGTAGTGTTATGTTATAAGTACTACTCTTTATTACCTCTTCTAAATCCAGCTAGAAGCTATTTAGAGTGTTAATTGCGGTATAGAGCAGTGAAGGCTTCCTACTTATCTAAGGCAGTGTTATCTTTAAGATTTTCTGCTAGCTCAAAGGTTATAAGGGTATATCTAGCCTATTTAACCTTAAAGAACAGCCTATTCCTGTAGGTCACTTCAGCTATAATCTGTTCTACTTCTGATTCTAGTTCTCTATTAACTAGGATAGGTGCTAGTTGAGTGTTGTTATTAGGCTGGCTAGGGAAGGGATCTAAGAAGGCTAGCCTTAGGCGGTTAATGTAGAAGACATTGTAGATGCCTAGTAGTGTGTTAAGCCTAACTAAGTGTAGGTTAATGACCTTAATAACTGTGTATTTAGCATTCTTCTAGTCTAGTTTCTAGTTTAGGCGGCTATTAGAGAGCTGTCTCCGGTAAGAAAGCTAGACCTTGTTATTAATTCTGAGGTTAGGCTACTTATGTCTTTTCTAGTTTACCTAATGCTCCTATTCTTGTTATGCCTTAGCTATTATAGTCTGCGCTATATTAAAGGCTTACTTAAGCTTTTCAACAATAGCCTTTGCCTTGTTATAATTAGGTAGCATACGTGCTTCTAATTCTTCTAGATCTAGTCCTTAGGAGATATTTAGTTAGATAGGGTTAACATTATAGCTATGTTGTAGAAAGAAGGGGGAGACTCTTGTTAACCTTGCTTCACGTCCCTTAATAGCAATTAAGGCTATTAGAAGAAGGTCTACCTAATTAGTTTGTGCCTAGTTAATGTAAGCACGTAGATAGGTTTTAATAGTGCTGTTCATGCGCTTAGTAGACCTATTAGTCTGCGGGTGCTATGCTGTAGATAACTAGCAGGTAATGTTTATTATCTTTGTCAGGATAGCCTAGAAATAGCTAGTGAATTGGGTACTACGGTCTAATACAATAGCATCTAGTAGCTAATAATAGGCAACTACATAGCGCATAAAGTTAGCAGCAAGTATTTCTACTGTAGTGTCTTTTAAGGGAATAAGAACTATATCTTTGCTAAGCTAGTCTGTAACTACAAGGAGTGTTGTGCAACTATTGCTTTCTAGAAGTCCTTTAATAAAGTCTATAGAGATTTCTTTCTAGATCCTCTTAGGAAGAGGGAGTGGTTTTAGAAACCCTTGCAGCCTATCTCGCTATAGTTTAACACGTCTACAAGTGTCGCAGTTCCTAACAAAGCGGCGTATATTATTAGACATGCTAGGCTAGAAGTAGTCTCTTGCTAAGATCTTGTATGTCCCTTCTCTTCCTAGGTAACTAGTAGCTAGTAAAGCATAAGTTTTATAGATAAGTCTTATGCGTAGTAGTTTAAGAGTAGGAACCTATTTCTAGTTGCGGTAGTGCAGAAGCGTGTTGCCTTTAATATAGCATTCTGCTATTAAGGCCTTTAGTCCTAGGTGTACTAGAAAGCGTCGTTCTCTATCTAGAACGGACTAGCGTGCTGTGCAATAGGTCTAATCTTCCTTTACACCTTGTTTCTAGAGTTGCTCTAGGGCAGTAGGCTCTATAGGTTTAATCTAGGCAGGAAAGGCATGAATTAGCAGAATTATGCTAGTGAAGGAAATAACAGCATCTATAGAGTTCTCTATCTCTTCTTTAGCAGTAGTAGGCTTAAGAAGCTGTTAATACCAGTGCTTAAGGCGTGCATCTTCTGCATCTGCAGGCAGGTCTTGTTCTCTTCTTAAAAGAGCATCTGCTCTCTTATTTAGCTTCCTAGGCCGGTATTGCAGCGTGATGTTGTAGCGTTCTGAGAGAATAGACTATCTAATCTACCTTTTATTAAGCATCCTAGGTTTAGTAAAGTACTCTAGGTTCTTGTAGTTAGTAAGGACAGTAAACTTCTCTATAGTCCTAAGTTCAGAATCCTATTCTTCTAGGCAGCGTATAATAGCTAGCATTTCCTTGTTATAGATTTTATAGTTGCATTTATAGGGGTTGTTCTTGCGTGAAAAGTAGGCGCAGGGCCTAAGTTGTAAGAGGTTAGACCTCTGCTATCCTTAGTGGAGTCACTTCGGTTCAATAGAAGAGCCTAGAACATTATAGAATGTCCTAGAACATTATAGAATGTCCTAGAACATTATAGAATGTCCTAGAGTGTTATAGAATGTCCTAGAATGTTACAGAATGTCCGGGAACTAGCTAGAACAAGATATGTTCTTCTAACAGCTAACAAATGCTGAGGTAAGTAGATACTTCTAGAAGCTAGCAGTCTGCTATAAAGTCAGCCTGCTCTCTAGCTCTAGATAGACTCTATCGAATTCATCACGGTTAAACCTAGCCTTTCTGCAGTCTTCTGCCTAGCCCCTTATATAAGTATTCCCTTGTCATTATACTAAGAGAGAATGCTACCTATAGCATAGCTAGAGGAGTCTGTTTTAACTTGTTAGATTTAATAATGTATTAGACCTCGATAATAGATTAGATGAATTAATAATAATGTTGTATTCTAGTGTTCTCTCGGTTAAGTGCGGAGTTTAACTAGGTGTCAGATCTAGTACTAGTGTGCTAAGGCGCTTGTGCCGGCCCCTTCTGTTTCTTTTAGTGTTAGTAGCCTTATAGCACCCCTAATATCTAACATACCCTCTTAGCTTAGATGTATTTGCAAGCTAGTAATCTTAGGTGATAATAAGGTCCTTAAGTTTTGCTTAAAGTTCTTCTAATTGTGCCTTCTTAGTCACCTTGTGTAGTGATACCTTAACTAATCTAACTTAATAAAGGAAGTTTAGCCACTTGTTGCCTAGCAACACCTTAGTGAAGCTATCTGCAATTATTTCTGATGATTGAATGTATTCTACAGTAATCTTTCTACTTGCAACCTCCTGTCTTATCTAGTAGTTGTAAATGTCTACATGCCTAAGCTTTGTTTAAAGCTTTAATATCTCTTTTGTAACTAGTCTAATAGTCTGCAT
>MU006239.1:128938-180767 GCA_010093685.1 Ophiobolus disseminans | reverse complement strand
TAATTTAGCGTTCTGTTGTAGAGGTAAACTGCTGCTCTAGTGATTTTAGGCTACAGTTCCTAGGAGAGGTTAGCATCTAATCTTATAGCGCGTGCCTTCTCCTTGTTCACACCCTCTAAGCGTTCAGCACCTCTATTCTAGGCTTAAGTATTAGGAGCTAAAGGCTTAATAATAATCCCTTTAGAGTTAAGCTAGCGCTGAACTTGTAGTTTAACAGTAGTAATCTTATTGTCTGCTTTAATGATCTTAATAGTGATGTTGAAATAGATCCTAAGAAAGATAAAGAAGATCCTAAGTTTGTTAATAATAGAGTTAGCAGTTCTATTGTCTGTAAAGTACATGTCCCACTAGAGTCTAGAGAACCTATAGGTGATAGGCATTTAACTCTTTTCCTTAGTAATGCTCTGCTTCTTATAGGAGTAGAAGTCAATAGCTAGTCTTTCTCCTAGTCCTAGGTTATTGTTGCGTAGTGTGCGGCGTATTTAGCGCTTAGCTTTAGCTTTGCTACATAAGTTGCACTCAACTGTAGTGATGCCTTTAATGCGCACCCCCTTAGCTTGCTGAACAAGGTGCTTAATAGCTGCTAGGCTAGGATAGCCTAAGCGCTTGTGCTAGGTGATAGCTAAGGACCTTTGTAATGCTCTTAGTGTTCTTGAATTTGTGTAGAAGGCTAAGTTAATAGTTAAGTAGTGTTCTAACACCTATTAGCTATAAAGCTCAGTAAGCCTTTCTAGGATAGATCTATCTAGTCTCCTAAGTGTAGTAGGTTCATGCTTAGTTTCCCACTATATACCTAGCTGCCTAAGGAGGCGGAATAATACTAGGTTGCATAGGATGTCTAGATAGATAGCAACATCATAAAGGATAAGCTTAGTTGTTCTGCCCTGACTAGTTAGGGATAGGTCTAGTGAACTATACCCTGTAATCTAGAGTTAGAAGTTGCCTGCCTATATAAAGTCGCTAGTTGTACATAGTCTATTGTTATAGGTGCGCTCTAGGTTGTTAGTGATGTAGCAGGTTAAGCCTGAGTTTAGAATAAAGGAGTGTTTCAAAGGGTAACCTTGATTGCTACTAACTTAGAATAAGGCCTTAGTAATTGCGGTGATTTGCCAGCCTTCTAGTTATTGTTGATTATCATCAGAGACATCCTAGATAATTACTGTCTAGGAGTCTGATCTCTTGATGTATAGAGTTTGAGACTTTAATCTACTCTTGCTTCTTAATGCTTCTTAAAGAATAGTGTCGTGCTTGCGCTTGTATTCTACAAGAGTGCGCATAGTAGAGTTTGGCTTCTACTATTTAGGTGCTTGGTTATTATTAATATACTAGCAATCTTTAATGTTATAGACTTAGTCACATGCTAGGCACTTCTTACCTAAAGATACCTTATTACTAGCAGGTCTTTTGCTAGACTAAGAGGAGAATTGATTGCTCTTCCTCTTTCTACTAGGGTTTCTTTCCCTATATTTAGATAGCGCGCTGTTTTCTATAGCTTTAGAAGCGTCCTTCTAGCTATCCTAGGTAGTTGCACCACTATTAGCGAGAAATAAGGAGTTATTAGCTACAGCAATGAATGCCTGCTTTTTATTCACTAGTTTTAGCGGATAATTCAGGCTTATGTATTCCTAGAAGCGTTTCATCATCTCCTTTCTTGTCATAAGAGGATTGAACCTTCTAGTATCTTAGAAGGTTGCAGCCTACATAGGTGCTGCCTTGTTTACAGCCTGCAGGAAGTCTTTAGTAATATTGTTAATATCATGTACCTTAGACACTCTATGCACTATTGCATCTAATAATGCTTTATTATATTCTACTAGCTATGTATCCTAATTGTGTGTATTGCGCATAGGCTTAAGGGCGGTGTAGTAGCGTTCGCGTGTGCGTTCCTTTTTAAGGCGATTATCAACCCTAGCAGTAAGCTTAAGGTTAGAAAGCCACTAGCGTAGTGACTGTCCTAGTAGGCAGCATATGCGTTAGAGATAGAGCGCAACTGTTAATTGGATTAGCTAGGTGACATGCTGAATACTCTTCTGTTAAGTATTATATTAGTGGAGATTAAGCTTATATCTCTTAGTAAGGGTCTTATAGTAGTCTATATCCTCCTTGTAGGCTTTCTGGCCTTAGATTGATAGCATAGATAGGCGTGTTGCCTCCTGGATTCTAGCTGCAGCGCTATACTAGGATAGTTCAGGCAGGTCTAGCATAACTAGCTTGATCAGGAATAGGACTAGTCCTTCTTCCTTTATATTGTCCTAGATGTTATAGGCAGCGCAGCGCGCTTTGACTTAAGTAAGCTAAGTAGTCTAGTTATACTAGTTGCTAAGGATAACAGTTGCATCGCGTGGGTTAATAAGCGACATAGTGTAGTTGTTGAATAGCTTTTGTTAGGTAGCCTTAGTGGGTAGCCTTAGTAGGTAGCCTTAGTAGTAGCTTTGGTAAAGGCAGTGAGACTCTTAATTGTTAGATTTAATAATGTATTAGACCTCGATAATGGATTAGATAAATTGATAATAATGTTGTATTCTAGTGTTCTCTCGGTTAAGTGCGGAGTTTAACTAGGTGTCAGATCTAGTACTAGTGTGCTAAGGCGCTTGTGCCGGCCCCTTCTATTTCTTTTAGTGTTAGTAGCCTCACAGCACCCCTAATATCTAACACAACTACTGTTTTCCGGTCTAGATAGAAATGCGCTAGAACAGGCTCGCTAACAAAGACAGCCTTAAGCTTGTTAAAGGCTTCTTGCTCTTACTGTGTCTAGCGCTAGCTAACGTCCCTAGTAAGCTAGGTAAGAGGTGCTGCAATGTTAGCAAAGTCCTAAATAAAGCGCTAGTAGAAGTTAGCAAATCCTAGGAAACTGCGGACTCCTTTTACTAATGTAGAGGCTTTCTAGTTAGTGATAGCTTTAATCTTCTTAGGGTCTATGCATAGTCTATTTTCTGCATTAATAATAAAACCTAGATACTTAGTAGTCTTGACTTTGAATTCGCATTTGTTAATATCTAGTTAAAGGCTAGTATCCTTAAGAGCGTCTAGGACTTTGTTAACATAGATGCGGTGTTCTTAAAGTGAGCTATTAGTGTATATTAGAACATCGTCTAGGTAAGCAGATACAAAGTTATCTAGGAAGCGACGTAAAACCTAGTTAATGTAGCGCTAAAAGGTGCTAGGAGAGCTAACTATGCTAAAAGGAGTGACAATCTATTATAGAGTCTAAAGCGGGTCTAGAAAGCAGTAAGCTATTTATCTTCTTCTTAAATGCGTATCTTGTAAAAGGCTGCAATAACATCTAGTTTAGTATACTACTTAGCCTTGCAGATATTGTTCAATGTCTCGTGGATAAGAGGTAGAGGGTATCTGTCCTTCTTAGTAATAGCATTAAGAGCGCGGTAATCAATGCATATACGTAGGCCTTCTCCTAGTTTCTTTGCAAAGAGAACTAGGGCTGCAGTAGAAGAGCTGCTAACTCTAATAAATCCCTTGTCTAGTAGTAATGTAAGTTCTTTGCGGAGCACTAGTAACTTATCTCTAGATATATTATAGAGAGGGCCCTATAGTATTTACGGACTCTTCCTATCTTCTTTAATAAGCTTAATATAGTAGTCTACTCTAGGCCGGTGTAGAGAGAGCTTAGCAGCTTAGTTTAGATCAAAGACTAGCAGCTAGTAGCGGTAGCTTAGTAGTAGAAGGTCTTTAATCTGCTCTAAGCTCAATTGTGCTTTAGGAGCTAAAGCCTTCTAGATGTCTGCTATAGAGGCAGCAAATACACTAACAGACTTGTCTTTTTTAGATACTTGAATATATCTCTGCATAGCTACTGCAGAGATCTCCTAGACTGTTAGTGTAGGAGGTAGTTCTCCTTTCTTGCTGCGGAGGCGGATACAGGTTCTCTCTAAGTAGATAAAGATAGACTTCTTTGCTAGTGCAATAGTAACATTGTGTCTATTAAACTAGAAGCGTCTAAGCATAATATCAAAACTAAGGTAAGTGTTCTCTATTATGTATCCCTATTCTATGCGTATATATTCTTTAATATTATATGTGAAGTAGTAAGCTTGCCTAATAGTTCTAGTTCCTTCTACTTCTTAGAGGGTCCTTAGAGTAGGTAAATTAATGCACTAGAGTTTAGCTTTCTAGGCAAACTAGGCGCTCACTAGGGCATATGTCAAGCAACTAGAATCTAGTATTATAGATACGTAATAAGTGTGATTAATAAGCATATATATAGTGATTAGTTTTGCTTTCATGTAGGGTTAAAATAAGCGCTAGTTTTACTTTATCCTCAAAGCCTTCTTCTTATGCTCCTGCTAGTGACTTTAAGCAGGAGCTACTCTTTTTCCGACTTAGTATCCTCCTCTTCTAGCTGTAGCATCTCTGCAATCTTTGTAGTTGCAATAGTAGTAGAAGAAGAGCGACGTGCAGGGGCATACTAACAGAAGCTAATAATATATCTAGAAGCTCTACAGCGTATACACAAGCGGTTGTTCCTACGTCTCTAAATCTTATTCTTGCTCACCCACTTAGCGCGTTAATTTCCTAGGGATTGAGCAGCATAAGCATGTGTAGGCTCCTAATCTATACTATCGTTTTGCTGCGCGTAGCGTTAAGCGTGAGGTTAGGGTCTCTATAGTGTCTTGATAGCGTCTAGCCTTAACCCTATAGTTTAAAGTAGGAAGGTGAAAGCGCTATACTCAATTAGAAGTAGAAAGACACTAATAAGTCTCTCCTGCATAGCATAGCTAATAGCGTTGTCTAGGAGTGAAATCTTAATAGTGTTATTAAATAACAATACTCTAGTATTTGCTAGCTTAGTCTCAAAGCGTAGCAGAAAGCGGGCAAAAGACTTATGTGCCTTCTGCTTGATTAAGTAGATATTAGAGAGAGCTTTTTTCTGCAGATTAGGGTCGCTGTAGGTGCCAGCTAGGTATTCTAGCAATTGCATACCTAAACCACTCTCTTCCTCCTCCTTAGCCCTAACAAAGACTAAGCATATATTATAGGCATTGCTGCGTAGTCTTGTAAAGATGTAGCGCAGCTAGTCTATGTCTAACCTAATAATCCTGCTATCTGTCTTTATCTTGTTCTTTGCCTTAATCTCCTATCTAGCCTATTTAGAGCGGGTGCTATTAAACTCTAAGAGCTGTAGCAGCTTCTTCTTTCTCTTTTTAGGCTGCGGCGTGTTAATGCCTTGCAGGATATTCTAGAGTCCTTGCAGGGTTTGCTAGTTAATAGCGTTGCCTTGCACTATCTGCTGCATAAAGGCGTAGAAGGTTTGTTCTATAGTTAGAGAAGCATTTGCAGTATTGCTGCTGTTAGCTATTTGCTTAGGTTCTTCTATAGTATGTTCTATTGTGTCCGGTTAATTCCAGTAATTCTAGTAATTCTAGTAATGTCCAATAATTCCGTTAATGCCCGATAATTCTGTTGATGCCCGATGATTCTGTTAATGCCTAATAATTCCGTTAATATCTAATGTTTACGTTATGTGCTCAGGCAGGTGTTTAACCGTAGAGGTCCCTGTAGTAGCGTTCTTGTATTCCGTTGTATTGCTCTCGCAATTATTCCGTTATAGAGCACTAGGGGATGACCACACTAGCTACTTAAGTGGATAATCGAATTCAAATGTAAGGGGCTAGGCAGAAGACTGCAGAAAGGCTAGGTTTAACCGTGATGAATTCGATAGAGTCTATCTAGAGCTAGAGAGCAGGCTGACTTTATAGCAGACTGCTAGCTTCTAGAAGTTTCTATATACATAAGCATTTTGTCAGCTGTTAGAAGAACATATCTTGTTCTAGCTAGTTCCCGGGCATTCCATAACATTCTAGAATATTCTATAATGTTCTATGCTCTTTCATAATGTTCTATAATGTTCTATATTGTTCTATTAAACCGAAGTGACTCCACTAAGGATAGTAGAGGTCTAACCTCTTACAGCTCCTTACAAGTTAAAAGCTTTTCACGATATATATCTAAATCGGCTAGGACCTCTAAGGTCCTTAGAACGCTAGATTAAAGCATAGGAGCAAGGACTAGAGAACATAGATCACTTAGAGAACGATATAGCATAATAACCGTTCCCTGTTTAATGCAACTATAGTACAAGCGCAAGCTCCCCCCCGACCTCCTCTACTCTAACATGCTATCTTCCTTATCCCCTACATGTCCTAGACCTAGATTTCCTAGCGAATCCTCTCCGACACGACGACGACGACGACCTCCGCCTCTACGAAGCTGACCCACTCCCGTTTCCACGGCCGCAAGCCGAACCTCTATAGCTAACATGCGCTCTAGGAGCTCGAGTAGCACCTAATAGCTAGCTAGCAAAACGTCTGCTACTAAGAGACCGCGCTCCTCGCTTCTTATAACCTAGACGCAAAGCGCTAGTTTCTGCGCATACGCTAAAACTACCCTAAGCCTCTTCTTGTTATCCTCTTCCTCTACCTCGCAAGCAGCCGCCTAAGCGTCTATTGCCTTAGTAAAGGCGCGGAACTCCTTCTTAACGTAGGATAGCACCTTATTGTGTTAACAATGCCTATTAGATTAGTTTCTAAATTACTAAATACTTACTAGATTGCATTTTTCATTCTGAAAAGTGCAATACTTACACTTCTTAGAGGTTAGCAATAGGAAGTTATACACTACTAAACGGCCGCGGGCAAATACACGAACAGCCCGAAGGCAAATAACCTAGTAGGCCTCTAGTAGTGCTCTAGGAGAGCAGCGAATAGGTATAGTGTGTATGTGTGTGTGTGTGTATAAGTTGTGTAGGTTATAGGTGTAAAGTAAAGGTATACGATAGGATATCGATCTGTATATACATAGCTAGCCAAAACAAACGATTAGTAACCTAGCAACGCGCCGACAACAATAGTTGCTCTCACCGCAACAACAATAGTTACTCTTACCGCAATAACAATAGTTGCTCTTACGTTAACAACAATAACAACAGTTGCTCTTACCTTAATAACTAACACTAAGCACCGAAAATTTTCTATACAGCAATAAGTTAGAGAGGATATCTCTTAGAAACAACAAAGCATTACTATAGTAATAGTGTTAAAGCATTGATTCCTTAGCAATAAACACTAGGAACTAACAACCTTCTAATTCGTAAAACAGATAGAGACTATCTATCTACAGGAAGAGGGGGTAATATAACGATGTGCCTGCACAACGTTCCTATAGTTAAACATTAACTCCGCATTGTACCTACGTCACCTCTAGTCCGACTCTAGATCTTCTAGATCAACTAGATCGTATAGAGCAAAGCATGCTTAGCCTTTAGGTGTATTTAATTAAGCTAGTCCTGTAGATAGCTTAGTAGTTTTTTGATATCCTTTTGTACAAGGCCTATAGGTGTTGTTAGACAATCTAAGGTTTCTAAGTCTCTACGCACTTCTATATGCCTCTAAGTTAATTCACACCGTATTCGCATATCTTTTATCTTGCCTGCGCCGTTACACTTTCCCTTAGTGTTTAGCTCTAGTTTTAGGCGGGCAATATTCCTAACTAGGGCTTGCCTTTTCCTGCATTGTCGGCCAGCGGCTAATTCTGTTAATTGCTTTTGTTCTTCTAGTATAGCTTCTAGTTGCGCTAGTAACCGTGGTTCTAGTTACCCCCGCCGCCCTAGTTGTTCTGCTATAGGCGGTTACCGCGCTGTTCGGCGTTGCTGCTAGAGGCAGGAGGTGCGTTGTGCGCTAGAGACTAATCTCTTAACAGCATAGATAAGAAGTGTTTCCTATCCTGCCTTTTGCCTAGGTAACGATTGCTAGCTTGCGAGGCATGTCGCTTGCTACGGTTATACCTATCGCCGGGGGCCCCTCGGGGCGCTGCCGGGGCAACGCTAGAATCGATCTTAGCCACGGTTTCTGCATTATAGAGAGCGCGCTTCAAATCTTCCTAGGTTTGTATGGTCTTAAGCAAATTGCGACGCATCTCTTTCTAATACGCCTTAGGCAAGCGAGCCTATACAAAGGAGATCTTCAGCTTATTATTGTTGTCGCCCTTAGGCGTCTTAAAGAAGCTTTGATTTAATAGTGCTTCTTTCTTGCTTAATTAGAGGAGAAAGCTACTTATTGTTTCGCCGCTATGCTATGCGAAGTTCTAGAATAACGTATAGTTCTAGTACCTAGTTAACAGCAGGTCCTAAACAAGCCGCAGCTCTTTAGTGTAGAGTTCTACCTAGGAGGTAATAACTCTTTCCAAGACCTTCTGCTAAAGCAGTTCTTAGTAGACAGAGTACTAGATAGTACCTAGCGCCTAGTACGTGCGCATGGCGCTGTTAACTGTTGCTTAAACGGATTAGAAGCCGCTGTTAACGTCCCTAATCTATTGTTGCACCTACTAGGGCGTTAGTACACGACTTGCCTCCTCTAACTTAGGTTACGTGCTAATGTTGTTCAAGGTACGCATTAGTCTCGCCGCCGCGTCTTAAGGGTCCCGAGCACGCTCTGTAGCTTGCCTAGTAGGCATAAGAGCCCTAGACGCATTATTGATGCGACGTTGCCAGCGGGCTAATACTTCCTTAGAGGCGCCCCTGTCCTCGGCCGCAAACTTGCTTTAGAGGAGTGTTTTAATAAACCCCTAGCCTAACTGAGTCACGATGGGTCCACCTAGTAGAGCTATAGGCATGTTGCTAAAGGGCGAAGGATTACGTCCTATTCCTCGCGAGGGTGGGATTAGTGCACTCTGCACTAGGGACCGACTTCCCGTAGGAGGTAGGGCCCTGCTATGGCCTGGCTAAGTGCCGGAGGTTGGCCGACCTAGAGTTGGTGCGGCGGAACCTAGCTTGGATGGCATCTAACGCGGTAGCATTAATCTTTTAGGGTTAGGGGCATGCCTTATGGAGTTCGCGCGCGGCGTGCTATAGGCGTCCTTGCCATCGTTGTCGTCTTCAACCTTATAGAATCTGGAAGCACTAGACCCAGATAGTTGATAGAGCTGCTAGTTTAGCTGCTCCTGCTGGTTCTCCTCCAGCACACGCCCTCAGGCGTCCGACACTGCGGCGTTGGGAGTGTTGCAGGCCACGCCCTTGCCTTTGTCAAGGCTAGCGTTGCGAGTATTTACTATACTTGCACGTACAGCGTAGTGTAAGTCCTAATAACGACTACCTTTCTAAGAAGGAGTGGGAAGGATTCGAATTGTAAGGCGTTTGTAGGTAGGAGTCAAAGGATAAGTATACTGAGTAGTATTGAAGTAAGACGGATCCTTAAGGGACTCGAATGAGGCTCGACCTGGGGTATATATACGGGGCCACACATGACCCGAGGCTGGCCCGATAGGTCTCCAGAGGCTCTGTCTGATTGGTATCCCAAAGGGGCGTGACAATAACTTATATCAAAGAAACAAGCACCTTCAAGCAAGTAAGCAGCTACTCTCTTTTTAGCTAATCAAGCGCAAGCAAGCCAAGCGTACGACTCCAAATTTGCAAGCAAGCCAAGCAGTATAGGCGCTGCTTGCTTGTCTTGCTTGTTAACAGGTATGCCCTCAACAAGCAGGATAGCCGCACACTCTTGCTTTTCTCTTCATCTCGACTGTAAATAGCATCTGGGTTAGGTAGCTGGAATACAGTGCCTACAGACCGTTCACAGCTAGAGTAAGGCAGATAAGGCACTCGCTTCTGAGGGGTGAAGTACACGTTGTCGCGGCACTCCACGTGTTTGGAGACGTTCTCACCCATGGGGCTGGCAGTATCGAGATCCGACAGTATGGTGACTTGAAGCTATTTTGATGATATGTAAATCTCGTGAAATAGAAGGAAGGAACGAATGGCGGGCTTCGAACGTAAGGTTTGCTGGTTAAGAATACTTTGTAAGAAAGAATAGTATTGCGGATGCTGGGCCGGATGTAGGTATTTGTGTCTCGGTTCACGCGATGCATCCTCTCAACTTCTGCTCTAGATTTATTCCATACAGGCGCACCTTCACCGCCATCCCTGCTGGGATTGCGGTGATTTCTTATACTTTCAAAGTATTGTTATTGCGTTGTGCGCAAGACGTCACGTCCGTCCTGTTTCTTCTTGTACTTGTGTGACTATAGCGGCGCCTGCTGGGTTGTTCTCTAGGGCTTTTAGAAACTTGGCTACGTGCAGCTTTTTTAGAAACGAGGCTGTTAATTTTGTCAAAGACGGACGTGTTTCTTGACTGCCTTGAGATTTGAAATAAATGCCTAAGTTAATTGTTATCGAAATTTGAGCGTAAGCTTGCTGACACTGGTATAGCTGAGTTAAAGCATAAGAATAAAGCGTAAAAGAGGAGCTCTTTACGTAGGCATGTCTCTAGATAGATTCGCTGTGACTTCAATTGACTACAAGAGCTTGAACTGATGCTTAGCTCCCGTTAGTGAGACTATAGGAAGCTAATACTTCTAGAAGAAAGGTACTCAACCCCTCTTCTTCGGCCAATAATGCCTCTTCTTCGGCCCATCCTTGCGTTGCTTGTTGGAAACCTGTCCCTCCAATGCACCAGCTTGAATCTCCCAAAGCGGGGTCGCCAATCCAATCAGCTTCGGTCCAAACTCCTCCAGCAATTCTTTCACGACCTCCGCATCCATATCAACATCATGCTCGCCCGTTCCCGCATCCCCACCAAATGTCGCACGAGCCCAACTCTCCTTCCACTCTTGTAGCGCAGTCTTCGCGCTCTCGGCCTCTGGTTGTACGTTCTTCGCTACGAGGTAGAACGTTGATCGAATAGCGTGTTTCTTGTGCGGTTTGAACAGCTGTATATCCGCGCATGAGCTGAACTGGTGAAGCAGATGTACCACGTCACAAGCCTCTGGCTTGCGAAGCAGGACAACCATTGTTCCGCCCGGGATGATGCGTTGCATCGCCAGAACAAGCTGAGATGTGGTCAGACGCGTTCGCTCAAATTCACGCCTGTGATCGGCCCGTTCGTGGCCTCTGAGAACGGCCCCGCCGCAAAAGATAAGCTGGAAGCGTTCGTCGACGAAAGGGCGCTCGGCGATGAAGAGAGCGTGATCTGGGTGAGTTTCTGGAATTGTGTCGGTACCACACTCGCGAGCCAGCATGGTAATGTCTATGAAGTTGACGCGTTCGGCTGGTAAAGTCAAGCAGTTCTTGTACCCACCATTTTCGGCAGGCAGCGTGATTCCAAAAGCGGTGGCGTCTGGGTTGTACTTCAAGGTGCCCCATGTGAAGCCGCCCGGTGCCATGCACAAGTCGAGGGCCCGGAAGGGATGAACACCAAGGTCTCCAGGTGTCAAGGCGTTTGTTCTCGCTTGAATTTCTTCTGCAATTTGCTTCGTCATTTCATAGAACAACTGTACTGCTTCCTCAGTCGCTGCGTCCGATCGTTCACGGCGATCCTGCCAGTATTTGTCTCCTTCTGGATTTTGCCAACCCTATGATTGATTTAGCAATAGCAAATCTGGATGCATATAGTCCGTGACTTAATTCCCTTCTCAGCGTCTGGAGCTGTACGCAGGTTGGGCTATTTTCAGTTAGATATTGCGCCACATCTTTGTCTGGGCCCAGCGTGGGCTCGTAGACTTGACGTCTATCTGGTGGCTGTGACATGGCGATGCTAGAGACTGGGTCTGAATACAAGAGAAGAGGTTGTCTGCGAGTATATGGAGAAAAAGGAGACCTCTAAGCCTCGTGAAGGTGTCTCGTACAGTAACGCGTCAAAAGTATCCGTGCGCCGATCCGAACACGAAACTTGCGCGCGCGCTCATCCTATCTTGCAACCCACACAACATGCCTCCACGTCGCTCGTTCGGTACAGAAATCAGTGGAAATTCAAGCAAAAAGTCTCATCTGTCACCTGTTCAAAGACAGAGAATTATCACTAAGTTTCAAGCTGGTGTTTCAGTCAAGGAGCTCTCTGTTGAGTTTGAACGCTGTAAGGGGCCAGGCTGAAGACAGCAGGAAGGCTAGGTTGAACAAAGATGAATTCGATGGAGTCTATCTAGAGCCAGAGAGCAGGCTGACTTTATAGCAGACTGCTGGCTTCTGGAAGTTTCTACATACATCAGCATTTGTCAGCTGTCAGAAGAACATATCTTGTTCTGGCTAGTTCCAGGACATTCCAGGACATTCCATGACGTTCCAGGACATTCCATGACGTTCCAGGACATTCCATGACGTTCTAGGACATTCCATGACGTTCCAGGACATTCCATGACGTTCCATGATGTTCCAATGAACCGAAGTGTATCCACTGAGGACAGTAGAGGTCTAACCTCTTACAAACGCGCCGCATCCACCATCCGAGATACCATTAAATGATGGAACCTACACCAAACAACGTCAGATCTGCCCCGTTCTGGCCAGAAACCAATACTCTCACTTCATCAGAAGAAGCTCATTTATCAAAAAGCTTGCGCTTAGCCCAAAATTGAGTATGAAAACTTGGTTAAAGTTAGCACCTTTGTGAACGCAGATGGCACCCCTTCAAAGGCACCTAGCCGCAGTACAGTTTACCGGTGCCTTAAGGAGCGTGGCCTCACCAATTACAGGTGCAAAAAGAGACCTAAGTTGAACCGGGGGCATGCTCTTAAGCGTTTGCAGTTCTGCAACTAGTACTGGACGTTCCCATGGTCGCGGCGCACGCTTAAGTTCTCAGATGAGTGCTCAGTTTAGAAGGGTGCAGGCCACAATCAGGAGTGGTGTTTTCGCTATAAATGGGAGAAATGGAAGAGGTAGATGATATCTGAGATTGGCACGTCTCGCAAGCCTACACAGATGGTGTAGGCGTTAGTGTGGTTGGATGAACGCGGGCGCCTAAGGAGGAGTCCACTAGTCATCATGGACCGCGATCCTAATGCCCCAAGAGGTAGCTACTCTAGTAAAAGTTACATTGCAGCATTGCGCAAAGGTCTACTCCCCCACTAGCGACGTTCACAGTTGTTTATGCAGGATAACGCACATATACACACCTCGCGCGCAGCTATAGGGTTCTTAGCAGAGCACGGCATCACACCCATCATGTGGCCAGCGTACTTACCCGACCTCAACCCTATTGAGCACCTCTGGTGGCACCTCAAAAAGCGCATGTACAAGTTCTTTCCACAGTATAACAACTATAGTGTAGCTGAAGAAGAGTGGGATGGTTTTTGTGAGGCTTTGCAAGAGTGTTGGCGCAGCATACTAGGCAAGCTCATACGCACGCTCATCCTCAGCATGCCCCGCCGTATAGCGGCCTGCAGAAAGGCGCGAGGGTGGCAAACTAAGTATTAATTATATGATCACAGTTTCCACCCAAAGAAACCAGTTTTACACGTTGTTGTGGCAGTTTTATCGGCCTGATTGTGATGTGGGTGTATATGCTTGAAAAGGTGGCTCGAGCTTCAGCACGGATACTTTTGACCTAGTACTGTACCACTTCCACCAGGCTTCCATGCAACGTGACACAAGAGCGGGGGAGGCGTAAGGAGTGGTAGCGATAGCATAACCCCCCACGTCTTGAATTGCTTTTGCAACTTGAGTTGAGACGGACTGCTGTTTTGGTAGCATTGACGCCTAATCTTCCACACTGCATGGCGATGCGATTATGCGACACCAGCTCGTCAGCTCTTGTTGACCGGAAGCCGAAGTGCCAGAAACGGTCTCGTTCTAATTGTGCCTGGTATAGTGGGTAGCCAAGGCTCACGCCGCTTCGGTTCGGTGCTGGTCGGGCGGTAGAGGTCGATGTGGCAATCGCGGTAGCCCATGGTGCGCCGAGTGATCAACCTGGGCTGGCAATCGTTCCCACGGCTCTATGTACTTGAACAAAGTTCGAGGCAGCGCCGCGCCTTCCCAATGCATGTCAATAATGAGGAAAAGGTCACGAAATCCACACTCTAGGCAGGTGCACACCCAGCGTGCCCAGATGCCGGCCCAACCACTGCACTGAGTGTCTGCCAACCTCTTTCCCTGGCATGGAATCCCCTAGAAGAGCGACCCCTCGTTCCGTGCAGCTCTCAGCCGAAGATAGAGAAATCGAGCATCTCGAAAATGCTTTGATACTGGATTGCGAAAATCGAGCAGCTCGAAAATACTGCGCCGAGAGAACAAGAAAATCGAGTGGCTTCAAGATTCGGAAAGAAAACACTGCATTAATGGAATAGGAAAATCGAGCAGCTCAAAAATACTGCGCCAAGAAACGGAAAGACAATCCAGTGACTCGAAAATACTACCTGAAGATGACAGTGCAGCGGCTTCTGTTACTAACAAGAGATGTGCAGAAATCTCCGCGAATGCAGCGGGTCGTGCATCGTGTCCCCGCCATTTTCCCCCCACTCTTTCGTCAAAATGTATGCCTCACCGCCGTCCGGCGGAGACCGTGACAGTTCCTCCAAGTCTAGGGACCGCGAAAGAATGCTGTTCTCGACGTTCTGCGTATCGCGCGAAGATAAGTTCTAAGGCGGCGTGAGCAGCGCAAGCGCAATGTGCGGTTCAATGACAAGGGATTTTGGCGTGGCGGTAATGTAGATACAGCTGTTCGGGAATCATAGCTTAGAGGTTTGAGCGAGGTTGACATCGAAACTGGGTGTGCGCGTTCGTAACTTGATAAGAAGTAATTGTTTCCAGCATCCAACGCATGCTCTCATAAAGATTAGTTTTGTAGAGAGTGTGATAACTCGAATACAGCGGATGGTGTGGACTCGTGCAGCTTGCGGAAAGTGGCAGGCGTGGGCTTGGCGTTGCCAGTCGGCAGTACTCACAACGTCGTTACACTCTTATGCACTTGCAGCTTCCGCTTTGCACACGCGGCTTAGTTGTCATCCCACGCTTACCCCTGCCTCGCTTAGTACAGACTTTTCACTAACAATCCTAGCTCTCGTCAGCAAGACCCTCGCTTCGTGCCTTTGGAAACTGCTAGACTTGTTCCTTACTAGTATTAATAAGTATGTTACAGCGTACTGTATAGTTCTCTGGATACAGTTTGTTTCTATGTATAATAGAAAAAAGTACAGTACCGTAGTAGACCAAAGCTGGAGCACAAGCGCTGACTCCCTAAGAGCAGAGCGAGAGGGGAATCGTATGGAAGCCACTCGTCACAAGCTAACCCATGTCTATGTGATCCGCAAATGATCGGACACGAGTGGGGGGCTGCGCGGCAGCAGCATGACACATACCCGCGGAACATGATCTCTCAGCATGGAGTTGGGTGAGAGATGTCGTGGGTATTCAGCTGTCTCCCTTCGAACGGCAAGGCTGCAGCAAGTACAAAGAACCGCGCTAGGAGCCTGCATCAATCAGCTTGGCGTTGTGCAAAGCGCTACGGGGGCGGGTCTTAGTGCAAGCAGCCACAAAGACTGGATGTGATCCTAGGAATTATTGTGAGTTGCGAAACAACCGCTCCACCCCCACTTATTAAAAACGTTGTAACCTACAAGTCCTAAGGCTCCTATTGGCTTGAAATTAGTGGTTACACTATATTACGGGCGGGGACGCTATTTTACGGGCGGGGCACGTCAACCAAACAAGTCAAGCCAATAAGAGCTCTAGAATAGTATATTACAGCGTTTTCTAGCAGGTGGGGGGTCGAGCGGTTGTTTCGCAACTCACCGATAAACAGGTGGAGTGCATTCTAGCTTACGGCAACTCTAATGAGACCTCCATGGACAGCTTGTAGCGCATCGCATTGGGCAGAGCCTACCGATAAGCGACAGATGAAGGCAGCCAGCAAGGCCCGCGTCAACCTGCCGCTCAGCCTCGCCCGCGCCCCTCTACTAACCATGCAAGCTGGCAGCTAGGACGGCAGAGACGCGCGCCTCAGCCGCACGTGTTGGGGGCGGAAACGCTGCGCCGCAATGCCAGCTCAAGACGACCGCCAGCATGTAGAAGAGACACCACACCCCGTCCCACAATGACACGACCTCAATCCTCCTCCTCCTGCCGCCTAACGCGCACACACCATGCCCAACAGCGACCTGCGCCTCCTCGCCCTCGACGGCGGCGGTGTGCGCGGCCTGTCTGCCCTGATGATCCTCGAGCAGCTGATGGAGGCCGTCAACCCCGACGCGCCGCCAAAGCCGTGCGACTATTTTGACATGATTGGCGGGACGAGCACGGGCTGGTGAGCAATCACTAAGTTGTCACAATATAAGAAGAGTGCTGACGTTTAACCTTCAGCCTGATCGCCGCGGCTGAAGATGAGCGTGGCCGACTGTATCACTGCTTATCTGTCGCTCTCCGACCGCGTGTTCCGCCAGACACGACACCGAGTGACGGTCAAGGGCCGGGTGCAGGGCCGCTTTGATGCGGAGGAGCTGGCGCGGGCGGTGAAGGAGGTGGTTGCACAGCAAGGCTTGCAAGAAGATGCGCTGCTTAAGGACGCACCCAAAGCAGGCTGTAAAGTGTAGGCAAGGCATGTTCTCTCAGCAAAACGCAGGCTGACAATGATAGCTTTGTGTGCGCAACAAGCAAAGAGACGAGCGAGACAGTCTGCCTCACAAGCTACCACACGCTGCGCGGCAACAGCGACCTGCTCAGCAGTGTGACAATATGGGAAGCCTGCCAAGCAACCTCGGCGGCCACCTCCTTCTTTGACCCAATTGCAGTAGGCCGGTATGGCAAGGAGTTTGTGGACGGGGCGACAGGCGCCAACAACCCCGTGCGGGAGGTGTGGGACCAGGCGTAGCTGGCGTGGGGACCAGAGCCGCTGGAGGGCCGGGTCAAGTGCCTGGTGTCGATTGAGACAGGAGTGCCGTCGCTCAGGCTATTCAAGGACGACATACTGCACATCGGCGAGACACTGGTTGCGATTGCTACAGAGACCGAGGTGACAGCCGAGCGGTTCCGGCGCGAGCGGGCGCTGCTGGACAGCACAGGGCGGTACTACCGGTTCAACGTGGTGCAGGGGCTGGAGGACATTGGGCTGGAGGAGGCGAAGAAGGTCAAGGAGATGGCGGCGGCAACGCGGCGGTACATCAGCTCACAGCAGGTGCACAAGCAGATGCAGGCGTGTGCGGGCAGCATTGCAGGCAGGGAGTGTTAGTCTGAACGTTGCAATCACAAGTAGGAGCATGTCGGATGTGAAGCCGAGATGAAGAAGAAGGTTGATTGTTCTATAGAGTAGACAAGCAAGATTATATACAAGAGTATGCGTAAGCATATGATGTGGAAAGAGTGGCTGTGGAAGCTATAGAAGGTACTGGAATGTACCGTGCTCATGTAAGCTCATGTATCGGACCGATAGGGGATGACGATGTACCGATGAGGTTGAGCTGCTAGGTCTGACATAACAGACACTAAGGGGCTTTCGGCGCGAAGCGAGTTAGACAATGCTACGACGAGCTATAGCGAACTAGGCAAAGTGCGTGCCAAGCATTGCCGGGGCTGGAAGCTGCAACTGCATGGGAGTGTATCGGAGTCGGAGGAAGGGATCCCTACGCGGGCCTAACGGGGCCTGGTTGATATGTAAACTGCCTAAGAAACGGATCGGGCCGAGCCGCAATGAGATGAAGCGCTTACTAGCCTATGGATTGCAGGATGCAAATGTCAGCCATCGTTCCAAGCGTAGGTACGAGTCATGAGTCGCGCGGTCCGGCCGCGACGGAGATCTGCAGGCGAAGCGAATCTGACCGATGGGCATACGTGGAGGCGGGCAGGAGTTATCTGGTGTCGATTTCGTGAGGATCCGATTGGAACAAGAACGAGCGGGTTAAGACTGATGACGTTTTCTGGTATCGGTGGAGGCTTTGTCATGTAAAAGGTAGTCGTGATGTGAAGGTCAACGCCTGCCGCAGCAGACGGACTTCCCCGCCAAGTCTGGCCTTTCGCCTACCTAGCTCCAGAAGCCACGTGCAGTCAGCCTCTACCTCGCAATATCCATCAGCTATTTCACCGCGTCGGCATCCGAATGTCGGCATCCTTAAATTCCTCGCTCTAGCAATCGCCGGGAACGAAGAGTATGGCTTCTACTTACATCGTAACCGGACATGATAGGCGGTGGCTCATCAAGACTCTCACAACCCGAGAGCGAGGCCAGCCACAAACCCAAGTACTTAGCCGCCAGACAGGCTGTGGAGATGGTGTTGGTAATCTGCTTGTACATCCAGCCAGTGTGAACGGAAGTCGACATTGTCAATTGGATCGATGCAGCGGCTTGTTCCCCAGCAATGGTCACCGAACACGTGCGAAAAGGGGTGGCTTTCAATTGCGAATCTTGCTCCCAATATCCGATAGCTCCGTTTCGCATACTGCAGGTGCTCTCCTCCTATTGCCGATTCTCGCCGTGGTCTTTCGTAGGGGCTGACTTTCACTACGACCGAGCTTGACGATGCTGGAAGAGATGGCGATGCTGTTTTGCACCTTCTGTCGCTCCTACGGGCCGAGTGCTTCGAGGTGGAGGATGGCCTTGCTCGAAGCTTCTTCTCAGGCATGTCGATTATAGCCGCGTTCTTGAGGCTGCGGTGTTGTTGCAACCATGAAGCTGAGCTACGACGTGGAAGCATTGTCGAGTACCGCTCGTACGCGTATTAATTGTGGTAAGGATGATTCTGAGGTCAGAGTGGTGGCTGGATAGCGACGGTGGCTTTTCGGGGCGTTGTAGTTTCACATCAGAATCACTCATAACCATCAAGCAGGTGCATCAAGCATGAAATGAATTGGTGTCATGCTAGCCAAAAAAAAAGGCCGAAGCCACGGCATCCTCAGACACGTATGATAGCACAAACCAAAAAGCAACCCAGGCCAAAGCCACGAGCTTACTCAAACAGATATGATGGTACAAGAAAGAAGAAGTTGAAACACAATGCAAACCGGGGTATCATCTCAAGAAAAGCAGAAACAGGCACGCAAACCGCATTTTGATCGCAAACTCAAACACATTCCCTCCCCTCAACTTGACTCCCCCTCTTGGTAGGCGCTATCGCTAGGCTGACCGTTGCTCTGGACGCGTCGGCGCTTCTTGACCGGCTCGGAGACGGCGTTGGAAGGGGCCCGCGGGGTGGGAAAGCCGAAGCCTGAGTTTGACAGTGTCGGCTGCGAGGCAGTGTCATCATCGACGTCATCATCGAAGTCGGGCTCTTGGAGCACGGGATATTTGCTACCCTTCTTGTTGCGTGCAAACAGCGGAAGAGCAGCGCGGATGGACCGCAGTCGCTCGTTGATGGCGTACTGTTGGATATTGCGAACGATGGCTCGCATGTCGAGCATTTGGACCTCCTTCCGGCAGTGACCCTCGAATATCAGCTCCATGTGGTGAGAGCTGCCATCCCGCCAGTGTACCCAGATCTCGACAGACTGGATGTCGCACGTCACTGAGAAGTGACACGTTTCAACGACGCCTGGTGTCTTGCTGTACGCGACGCGGTACAGGTCGTAGAGATGATTGACGATGACGGCACCGTCGCGGGCGCTCTGGCTCTGTGCGGCAAAGAGGCCTTCGTTGCCGTGTGGCGCCTTCCATTGGGCCGTCATGAAGGGCATGTACATGAGCTTCGTGAGGACGTAGTCGTTGAGTACGCCCTCCTCTTCTGCTGTAAATGGGGCCCGGACTCTCGCAGCCTTGGCCTCTCTCTGCAGTATGTATCCAACGCAACTATCCGGCTTGGGCTGCGAAAGCGCTTTCCACGTCTTCGTGACGGCGGGGTCGGGGGCGGAGGGTAGGAAGTAGCGATTGAGGAGCAGCTCGGCCTTTTGCGTAACGAACGGCACAGGCTCAGCGCGGCCCGATTCGTCAGCCTCGCCCATGGGAAGCAGGAGATGCGCAAACTCTTTGCTGCCGCCCGTCTCGTTTTGCATGGCTACGACCGGGCGGCGCGCGACGGCGATTCTTGCATTGGGCGACGGGACGTCATTGGGGCTGCGGCTGCGGAGCATGACCGTATCGATGTGCGTCATGAGAGCGGCTGGCATCTTGGTAGCCGTGTCGACGTTGATGTCATAGCATTCGAGCTTGTGGCGATCGTCGAGCGTCGTTGCGGTGGTGCGCGTCGGCGACGTCGTGCGGGCGGGGGGCATGGCTTCTGGCGACAGGGCCTGTTGCAGGCGTGCGAGGTTGTGGGAGGTGAGGGGTACTGAGGGCGGAAGGCGTGGCTCCTCAGACACTGCGCGCTTGCGCTTAGGCATAGAAGTGATGTGAGTTGGGGTCGGCGAGGTGAGTGTGGGTTTGCTGGTGGTGATACGAGCTGAGTGTCGTGGCCGTCGTTTGTTGATGGCGGGTCCGCGCTTACCAGTACCGGTACCGTAGCGCCTAGCGCCCCTAGCAACGCCACCCAAACACTCTGGCTACCGAATTCGGCACGAGACAACCCCTTCCCACCAGCAATGTTCATGTTCAGGGACCACACCATTTCTACGCAGCTCGACGTGCTGCTCTCTGTCATTGAAACTATACCTATGAGCTCGACATCTACTCGACCATCCACCTCTCTCTCAATTCTGACACTAAACAGCCAGCGTTGCTGTCCAGCTACTACCTTAAGTATTACGAGTATTCTAAACTCCGTCCACAAAGCACATTATCTCGATATTGTACTCGAAGCCGGTCTTCCGCTCTCGACAGACACGGTACTTGCAGCCGGGATTCCACTCTCAATAACAGTGCCAGCAGGCGGCGGTGGATTCTTCCACTGATACGTCGGCCCCGCACAAAGCGCAGTCTTCTCCTTGAGCGATGTATCGCATCCATCGCCAGCTGCCAACGACGGATTGACCTCGTGGAATAACAGCGTGTCGATGCCGTTCGCCAGACATATCGTCACGCACAAGTCCCCGCTGACGACCACGTGCCACTTCCCGCATTCCATCGTCGTCCCTTCAGCCACCGACGCGCCTTCTGGCGGGGGGATCTTGGCTTTTGTGTGTCCGTCTGCTGGGACCGGTGTGGGGTTTGGGACGACCGGTTTAGTCGGATTAACGAATGCGCCGCCTTGGGGCGATACGCAGATGATTTTTCCGTAGTAATCCGTGGCTGACTGCAGATTCGTGCAGGCAATGTCGAGCCAAGAGTTGTAGCGCTGGACCAATCCGTATTCTAAACCAAGTGATTTCTCCACCTTGAAACATGTGTCGGTTGGCTGCAAAATGTACGTCAAGCATGTCATCGGAAGACAGATGCTCACCCCAGGCTTAACATCCGCGCAGTTTTTTACCAGGTCTTGGTTTCCCATGTACAGTGCTGCAGAAGAAACGCTTTTACTATCGGATATCGATTGGCATGTGTCGCCTTGTTTCGTGGTGTAGCGCTTGTTGGTCAGACAATATGGCGCCACCACAGGTTCAGGTTTGTCGAGGGGTGGGGGGATCTCGATAGGGCCTTTCGTGCCGCATGTTGTATAGATGTATTCCAACTGTCTCTTGTAGCTCTCGTCGTACACCGAGTATTGTGAAGCTTGCATCACTGCGAGTCGACGCGCTTGGCAAGTGTGGCACAGCTCGGTACGAGGCGTTTGTTCGATGCTGTTCACCACCGTGAAGTTGGCGATAACATCTGCGATCCCTGGTTAGAACACATCGAAAGAAGGGTTGTGACATGGTGGACATACTGTTACAATACGCCCGAGGTGGCCGTGGATCCTTCACGCATGTTTCATTGTATCCAGCCCACATGTATCCTCCATACCTCGTAGGAACACCTTCACTGACAGATTTGCCAGCGCATTTCACAGCGACGCTGTCGAACCATGACTTCAAAGAAGAGAGACAATCTTGGGTGCAAATGCTGTCGGTCAGAGCGACATCCAGATCCCCGCGATAGGAAAGCTCTTGGAAAGTCTGAACCACAGGTGAGCAGTCGAAGGTAGCCGTTAGAGCTGCTCGGCAATCTTCGCCCAAGCTATCATCAATGAGAGTTGAGGAATCATAGATGGTAAACTGTGCGTTGACAAGACGGCTTCCTTGGATCAGGCCGACAAGGATGACAGTTGATCCAGTGAGGCGAACCATGACGATTGAGTCGAAGAAGAAAAGTTTGATGTGACTCAACAACAGACTTGTAAACTTTGGGAATGAGAAAATAATCCCTTGTTGGTAGCAAGGCAGGGCGGGAGTCAATGTGACGTCCACAAAGGGCTGGACGAAAATTCTGGCAAGGAAACGGCGCAGTAGACCTAATCGGTCCTTCCCCCAGGCACCGGCAGCAGGTGCCTCCGCATGAAGATGGTCTCGAGCCTCAAGGCGAACAGATTGTACGTAGGAAAGGATCCCCGAGGTAAGCTAACTACAAACACACATTTACCGGTGTAGCTTCAAGTCAGCGTCCAGCAGTAGTAGAAGATGCAGGGTGGAAAGACTAAAGCTGTGCCACACAGCTACAGCTTTAGCTGTTCCATAATTATTGAATTAGGTCGCCTCTCACCAGGCCGTCCTTCGTCGAGTCCGAACGATCCCGGCAATTAGCCGGCGCGCCAATGTCTGAAGCAACTCTCCAATCAAGGTGCACGCTAGAAGGGTACCCAGGCGACACACAGACGCTGAGAAACGGGATGGGAGCGGTTGGGCAAGACCGCAGATCTGGTAGCTCAAGCGAGCGGTAGAATCATGAAAAACGCGCGACCGGCACGGCCCTCCCTCATTCTCTTGGAATTGCAGGCCGCGGTTGGGCGGGTGGGCGGCTGAATCCGTTCCGAAGGATTTGGGAGGCGTGATATCCATAACCGCGCCGCAGCCACTACCGGTAGCGCCCACATGCCGGTTGCTTCGAACTCTGCGCAACTATCGCAGCCTCAACCTGGCGGCTCTCAATGCCTGCAGCGGCCTGAAATGACGCCGGAACTCACGTCTAGACCGAGTTTAGGGTGCTAGCGTCGGCCCATGCAATATCACTCATTTCTGCTAAAACTGTGTACCTATAGTACACATTCTGAACCATGAACGCTAGAGAGCATGGCTTCGGTGCTGGCGGATTGGTGGGTGGGTGAGACAAGGTCTACCCGTCTTGGGTATGTCCGGGCTGTTCTCAGGGTATCAATTGATGACAGGGTTAGATCATCGGGATGGAATATACCCAGCAGCAGCAGGGTGAAACAACCCTGGTGTAAGAGCTTTTACAATTTCTCTACCTCTCACATTTCCGCGGGTGTTCGAGTGAGCTCGAATTCATCGAAAACAGTATCAAGCATAGTATTGTCTGTTCCCTCCTCAAGCTATGTCGCTCCTACGCGTGCTGCTTAGCGCTTTCCTTTTTGCCGTCTTGATTCTGGCTCAAGACACTACTCGATGTGACAATGGCCCTTGCAAGATTGGCTGCTGCAACGAGTTTGGATATTGCGGTTTTGGCCCAGATTGTAAGTTTGCCAGCTATCAGATATGAGCTCTTCTTGAGACTAACATGGCAGTTTGTGGCGCCAACACCTGTAAGCTAGACTGCGATCGAAAGGCCGAGTGTAACCCGGGCTTCGGATCAGAATGGGCGACAAGAGACAAATGTCCCTTGAATGTCTGCTGTTCCAAGCACGGCTTCTGTGGTGTAAGACATCATGAGTCCCTTATCAATTATGTGCTGACTCGGCTAGACTACGGAGGAGTTCTGTGGTGACAAAAAGGTCGCTCACAAGACTTGCTCGAAAGACAATGGCAATGCCCTTGTAGTCGGATACTATGAGGGCTGGGCTAAGAATCGACCCTGCAACGTCTTTTGGCCTGAGCAGATTCCAATCGGCATTTACACCCACATCAATTTCGCCTTTGCAATCATCGACCCGAAAACGTTCAAGATTGCTCCTTCTTCCCCAGATGATGCGAATCTTTACAAGCGTCTCATGCTCTTAAAGCAAAGAGATCCAAACTTGAAGGTCTATATTGCTGTTGGGGGCTGGGCTTTCAATGACCCAGGACCAACAGCTTCGACCTTCTCTGACCTTGCCGCATCAGTGCCTAGGCAGAAGATCTTTATGGAGTCGTTGTTGTCATTCATGTCGACATATGGTTTCGATGGTATCGATTTAGACTGGTAAGTTCCTCGAGTCTATTCTTGTACTCATACTGACTACGCCGCCACTGCGCAGGGAGTATCCAGTGGCCGACGACCGCTCCGGTAGAGAAGTTGACTTTGACAATTTCCCCAAGTTCATGGCCCGTCTCAAACAGACGCTCTCCGGTGCTAGCAAAGGACTGACCATCACCCTACCTGCGTCGTACTGGTATCTTCAACACTTCGACTTGGCTAGCCTCGTATGTTTAAAACGACCGATCTCCGACCTGCAGTACTGACACCTTGACAGGTAAAATCCGTCGATTGGTTCAACATCATGTCCTACGATCTACACGGTATGTGGCTATTAATTCATTCCAAGATGCGAGACGCTGACTATCTCCTTAGGAACCTGGGATCAAGGCAACAAGTGGACAGGTGCATTCCTGAACTCGCATACCAACTTGACCGAAATTGATCTTGCCCTTGATCTGCTCTGGCGAAACAACGTCGACCCTTCGAAGGTGGTTATGGGGCTTGCCTTCTACGGACGCACATTCTCCGTGACAAGCGAATCCTGCAAGATACCTGGATGCACGTACCAATCCGGTGGTCAGAGAGGCAAATGCAGCAGAGAAGTTGGCATCCTCCTCAACTCCGAGATTGACGATCTAGTCAAGGAACACAGTGTGACTCCGACCCTGTACAAGAAGGAAACAGCAAAAGTAGCAACCTGGGGCAACCAGTGGGTTGCATATGACGACGAAGAAACCCTTGTGATGAAGTCTGAGCACGCGCAAACTTTGTGCCTGGGAGGTTTGATGGTTTGGGCTATCAGCCATGACACCGTGGACGCCAAATACCACAAAGCTTTAGCCAAGGCCGCAAACCGAAAGATCACGTCTCTACCCATGACAGACGGATCTGGCAATGCTTTCGAAACTCACGAAGTAGCTGCCGATACATGCAAGTGGACGAATTGTGGAGAAAGTACGTATGTCCCTTTTGATTTCATGCCACCACCGGCAGTACGCTAACGTCAACACAGGCTGCCCGTCCGGCTGGTTTCACGTCAAACGCAGTGATCCAAGGGGGAAAAAAGACGAGTACATGTACGACGAGACCAGCTGCGGTCCGAAAGGAGTTCATAACTTCTGCTGCCCTACTCAGACTTTGCAACCCGATTGTGGATGGTATACCCAGGTTGACGGGAAGTGCGATCCTACGTGCCCGCAGGGCATGATTGAGATCGGCTCATACAACAAGAATTGCAAGGACAAGAAGACCTACCAGGCGGCCTGTTGTAGCAGCAGCCCCAAAAGCATGGCACTTTACACCAAGGGTGAATGGGGGAAATACCCGATGTGCGAGGAACAATCATCATGCCCGGCTGGAGACTCCAAAAAGAAGGACCTCCTTGGATCGGCAAACGCGGGCAGTGGTCAAGCAATATGCAATGCTTACTACAAGGGACAGGTTTTGCCAAAAGACCCGCCGAACGAACGAAAGTTCTGTTACGACGGCAGCAATTCAAAGCAACGATTCTCAGACTGTGTCTGGTACGGAGGAGTCGGTACCATGCCTTCAGGGGCCCCTAAGGACTGGTGCCTGAGTGGGTGCCCGAGCAACCGCGTGCGCATAGGCAGGGGCTATGACAAGAAGTGTGCCAACCAGTCTTACCGAGCTCTATGCTGTGTGCCGCATATGACAGATTCTGTTCAGGTTGATAACCCGAAACTGGAAGAGTACCGCAACGCGATGGCAGCATATGTCAAAGATCCAAAGTGCGACAACCCGGGATTTGCGACCCGCGACTTGCATGCCCTCATGGGACGAGCCGAGAAGTCACCATCAATAACGGTCCAGGGAATTGTCCTCGCCCTGCTTGTGCAGACTGGTTCCAATGCTTTGTTGGACCTGGCGAAGGATATATGGAACAAAGCTATGGAAAGATACACATACCTCCAGTTCCCTGCACTACGCGACTACATCAAAAGCACCAACGCCTATCGCACGCAGGGTCCGATTGAAATGAGTATGAAGATCGTCTGCAGCCCCAACTACTGGAACTCGCTTGCTGCGAAAACACAGGAAGAAAAGTTGAACTGCATCGATGGCATCGTATGTGAAGGCGACCATTGCGAGCTCTCCAACCTCAATCCCAGAGCAGACTCCTTAATTCGCCCTCACAAGCACAGCCACCACAACCACCTTCACAGGGCGGACCATGGCAAAACAAAACTCGACAAACGCTTTGGACCAGCCCGAGACTACTCAGTTAATATTCCCGGGGGTGGCACGGTTACAATTACACTGCCATCAGTGAGTCCCTTCATCTCAAGCGCTTGTCCGTATGCTGACACATTCTAGTATCCCCAAATACGTGACTATGCTGCGGCCGATCCAGCGAACGATGAAGTAGTCGACTTTGTCAACCGAGATGATTGTACATCAACTGCCATACAACATTTTGTCCTTCCAACAGGACAATTTTATCACGGTAAGTGTTCAAAACCTGGAGGCTGGTGTCACATTCGCTGATGATAGTGTCAGTGGAACATCCATTTGATGGCAATGTCATGGGTCAATTCATGCGAGATGCCGTTGCTGGAAGGTGAGAATGCCCAGGCCCCCTACTGAGATGCATTGCTGACACAAGTTACAACTGGACAGACTCCGAAGTGGTGCCGTCGCACAAACTGGTGCAGTTTTTGCAACTTTTTTTCGTGAGGTACGAGCAATGCCAGCAAACATCGGCGCGCCACCTCTTGCTGGAAATACAGACTATGCAAGTGTTCTTGACCGAGTCATGGATTGCGTCGGCAGCCGGACCAACATTGCTAACTTCGTGTTTGCTCACGCGGACATCAACGCGGTCAAAGGTAGAGTAAGTAGTCCTCCGTTCCGACGCGCGTTTTCCGAAGCTGATCACATCTACTCGAAATAGCTGGCGCGAGGGATCGATGCTATGTCAGAAGATAACGTCAAGTTATACGGCTCCAGTTTCGTCCCCGCGGAAATAAGACTGGTACTTGTCAGTTTGCGGGCCAGTATAGGCATGATTCATTACCTTAATTACCGAGGCATACCTGATGTCAATCAGCGCCTCACAAACGTAATAAACGATATAGGTGCTCAGTGGAATCACGGACAGGCGATGTGGAACGCGGACGGGGCGAACATCCACAGGCAAACCACTGTTGGTGATTTCTGGAGCGAATGGGTGCAAGATTATTATATATGGCTCATCAGGTACACCTCGGCTGGGGCTCAAGATACGATCTGGACGATGCGAGGAATTTGGGCTGCTAGGACCGGTAACGATGCTAGGATCGTGCTAGAGCTCATAGCCAACCTGGAGGCACAACTCGCAGGCTTGACTATCGATACTTCAAGGATGAACTAGTCGTTCATCAATGCATCAGGTTGTGTGGATGGAAAACATGAAGCTTTGGACGGTAAAAGAAGATTGAGCTGGAAGTCGTCACATTAATCTCAAGTCGAAAAGACAGTTGTTCACTTGTCCTTTAAATACGAGCTACCATGCCATGTTCTTCCATGTTTCCGGATGACTCACCCCAATCGTTGGAGGGGCGAGCCTTTCCAGGTCATTATACTCCAGTTCCTTCCACAATTCCACTATCTCTGCCGCTTTCATTGGCATCCAACCGAAAAAGCTCTGTCCACCCACCCGCGTATTGCGTGGAACATAGTCTGCGGCTTCATAGTCCGCCTGGACACACTTGATGAGGGAGACTTCGGCATCCGAAAGGACCTCCTTGTCCGCCAAAAGGAAAACGCGATGAGTTTTCAAATCTGCATTCATCGGAACACCTCCGTCGCCGTTCCCGTACAACAGTCGAAGCTGGTCCATGCTCAGGCCCTCCAGGGCCGGGTCCGAGCGTGCATCGAGGCGGAAGAGAGCCCAGATTTGTTGAACTGTGGGGTCATCTGCAGTGGTTTGGCACACTCTCGAAGTCGCAGCGTATGCCTGGGTTCGAATTTTGTCGAGGAGTTGCTGCCATCGCTCATCGGTCGAAGGCCCATAGGCCGTGCGGTAAATAGTGTAGCCCCAGTTTCGAAAGTCATCCACGATTGCTACCGTTTCTGAGAGGTAGCGGAGTTGTTCGTGCCATTCTGCAGCATCAACCATGATTGGTACGATAAGAGGTGGGTTTAGTACAGGGGATGCAGGTATCGTAGGATGCGGTTGTTTTGAGTTCAATCGCTCGAGCTTTTGTGCCAATTTGGTCAATTTATGACTTAGTCGAAGGAGTTTAGAAGATCGGGGGAAATCAGTTGACAGAGCGGTGAGCAAGAAAAACCTGGGCAATCTCCACAATTGGTCGTATGACGTCCCCGGCCAATCTCGAGGGTAAACAGCCGCAGGTCCGTGGGATAAGCGTCAGGCGAAGTTCCCGTTGCGGGTGTGAAAGATTTCTCCGCTCCTACCGCAGACGGCGGTCCGATACCGCGTGCGGCGACCAATGAAAGGTGCGCGTTTACCGCGCGCACATGCAACATTATGCAGGGACCTCGACCCATGTACCTGCCAGCCCCTGTCATCTCAATGACCTTCCCGATGCAATGTCGCTGCAAAACGGCCCTACCAAGCACCACTATATTGAGGCACAGCAAGTCTACTGATCATGGCCTAGGCTGGTCTACCAAGGCGAGAGCGGTGCTGACGGTTAGTGCTGATCCATGAAAAGATCCAATGCTGGTATTTTGAAGCAAAGGATAGGAGTACTATGTGCTTTTACTCCCTATTGCGAGATAATATGGACATGCGATATTCACATTCGGATCATGAGGGTGCAATTTGGTAAGTATATATTGACCGGGCTTTGGACAATGGCAATCGCTACCCATCTCGTCTCATCGATTGGGGCATCATTCACTGGTCACTTCCCATCATGCATCATCGTATGCTCGTCACTCTTTTGACCACGTTTGGCGCCGCCAATATAGTGTTGTGTGCTGAACATGTCAGCGATCACTGGTCGCGGATCAGCAAGCGCCAGGATGGTCCAACTGCGCACGACAGCGCACCGGACTGTACGTTCTGGGATACCGTGCTTGACAGTTCTATGGACTGCAAGTTTTTCGAGGATGGGTGGGGCATGACACATGAGCAGTTCTTGGACTACGTGAGTAACCTCATCGGATCGAATCTGTGATTTCATGACTGATCTCAGAAGAACCCAAGTGTCAAAGACGATTGCAGTGGCATCAAAGTCGGCAACTCGTACTGTGTTGAAGTCAACAACGGCCTTCCACGACCCACGAGCAAGAAGTTCAGTAGCACTGTCCCAACCACGACTATTAAGCCAACACCTACCGGCATCAAGAAGCCCAGCCCCACGCAATCCGGTCTGATCGAATCCTGCACTGACTTCTACTTCACTGAGGCCAACGACCGATGTGAACTCATCGTTGTCAAATAC
Organism: Ophiobolus disseminans; assembly: GCA_010093685.1. Classification (NCBI taxonomy): domain Eukaryota; kingdom Fungi; phylum Ascomycota; class Dothideomycetes; order Pleosporales; family Phaeosphaeriaceae; genus Ophiobolus; species Ophiobolus disseminans. Next base: position 151,522 of record MU006239.1, on the reverse strand, counting down.
GGCACCTTCACATACGACGATTTTGTGGAATGGAACCCCGCTGTCGGACCAACTTGTGGTGGGATCTGGGCTCAGACTTACTACTGCGTCGGTGTGCCAGGAACAGCAACAGTCAAGCCATCCGCCACACCCACGCCAACTGGAGTCCAGAAGCCCAGCCCCACCCAATCCGGTCTCATCGATACCTGCACCGACTTCTACTTCGCCGTCGCAAACGATCGATGCGATCTCATCGTCGCGAAGTATGGTACCTTCACGTATGATGACTTCGTCCGGTGGAACCCTGCTGTTGGTCCGACTTGCGGCGGCATTTGGGCTCAAACATACTACTGCGTCGGCGTACCAGGTACATCCACGGCCCGTCCGTCAGCGACCTCAAACGCACCCACGGCCACTTCTACACCTACCGGCAACATGCGCCCCAGCCCCGTGCGCGAGGGCATGATCGAGACATGCAACAAGTACCACTTCGTCGTCAAGGACGACACATGCGATACGCTCGTCAAGAAATACGGCACTTTCTCGCGCACGCAGTTGCTGGGCTGGAATCCCTCCGTCGGCTCCGACTGCAAGGGCTTGTGGCTCGATACGTGGTTCTGCATCGGCGTACCTGGCACGAATCCAGTGACAACGACGCGTCTGAGTTCGACGTTTGCGACGAGCACACGGCCGGCAACGAGTACGTTTACGATGCCGTGTATCTTGAAGTTTGTGAATGGGGCGTACTACTGCGTTGGTAAGTGATCAAACCGCGCACAGAAACACATCAAGAAGCAGAAGCTAACTCGTCGATGGCAGATGATCCCTCGAGCTGCAATCCCAACGCGCCGGCAAATCCCCAGCCCTCGCCCATCTGCGGCTGCAAGAAGTGGCACAAGGTCGCGGACAAAGAGAACTGCGAGATGATTATCAAGTTGTATGGCATTTCGAGGGCGAACTTCGATAAGTGGAATTCTGCGATCAATAATGGCGGAGATTGTAAGACGCTCTGGCTTGGGTATAATGTTTGTGTGGGAGCGTAGATATGATAGGACTTAGTAATTGATAATGTTTGTGGTTTCGTATGTATATCGTCGATTACGTTGATGACTCCGAGTATGTTTTGTTGTACATCCAGCCGCTGCAATGAGTGAAAATCTCCCGGAACGATGCCATCACGTTTAGCATGCTGAGCTCGATTGAGGTCCTGGGTAGTCACTCGTGCTTTTCGACATTGAGCGATAGGCGTCAGCAAACGCGGGTGTCTGCAACAATTCGATGGAGAGTGGTATCTCCAGCCGCTTCGGGGCCTATTCTCAAGCAACGTCAAACGCTCGACATCATCCTCATTATGGTTGGTGCACGAAAGCTATGCCCTCTCACTTTGGCGGTACGTGAGATCAGCGTGAACTTAGATCCTAACAACAATTATGCCGCATTCCCATTGTCCCCATAGTTGCAGCAGCCATGCACAACCCTGAATATTCCAACTACATTCTTGTAATAAATACAAAATTGCGTAATTCTTGTATCTTTACATGTCATAGCTGTAACGATATCTTGCTCTCTGTAAGGGTGCGATGGGTTAACCATAAGTGCAAGGTAAACAGTGATGAATTCGATGGAGAAGCTACCCTGCGCTCGTGTTGAGTTTATATGTGTCTTGTGGTGCTGTCTTTGAGAAGCTTCTAGAGGTTCCTATAGCGCTGACGAAGCTCCGAGAATTCCACCGAGGGATCCCACAGCAACCAGGCTCTCAACCTATCATAGCCACAACAAAGGCAACAGGCCAAGTACTATCAATCAAGGCTTCAGCCCTTTACACTCTCCCCATTTGGTAGTGGAATGGCACGTGATCAGATAGAACGTAACGTGCAGTGTAGTGCTTATAAACCCACGACATGTTCAAGGCGTGCAAAACATCGAATCTCGTCCTCTTTCATAAGCCATGTTCACAGCATCGCGGCGGATATGTTTGCAATGCTTTCTCTGGCGATGCAGGTAGAAAGCTGCTTGTATTCGAGTAAAGCTATGCTAGATCGATGGTGGACGACCGCGCAGTTTACGAAAAGCTTGCTTACCTTCTTCCGGAATGCTCTCATCCTTGAAAGTGTCCGCTCTGGTTCCATTCTTAATAGATCGAAGGAGGAGAATTCGTGATCGGGCGGTTCGGTGCGCCATAGTACATTGATTCTTGGAATCAAGGATATAATAGCCATTATTGCGCACTGTACAGGGGTCTGATGCCCTCAGACATCGATCCCATTACTATTTTTGGAGTTCGCTGAATTCGCCGTAGATGGCGGTGTCGAAACGGCAAAGGTAAGGTTGAATCAAGTTGCAGTTGTTGCAAGTGTAGATGGTTTGTGATTCTTGGTTGATTGAAGGAGTAAGGCTGCAATTTGTGAAGAAACTGCAGGCTTGCGCACAGACCAATAGATAACGTTATCGCCATGTACGTTGTCACGGTTGAGGGCATCTCCTGCCTCACGTGCAGTGGCACCTCACCTCTGGTGAGACGGTGCTCCCTTTCCTGCACTAGCGCTGTTTACAGCCCATCATGTATATCTACTGTTTGTAGCATCGCTCAATACAACCTTAGTTCAATCCTTCAATTCTTCCTGCATATGCGCTGTTCTCACACCACGACATACGTACAGTGGTTCGACTATTCGACTCCCAACAGGCGGTTTTCTGACTGAAAGTGGGTCTCACTGCTGGAGATGCATAGCAGCGTGTGCCAGCTTAAATGAGACAATAGGATGTCTAGGTGTTATCGAGCTGTTTCGCCATCGTCGCAGATTCTGCCTCGAATCTGTCTTAGCGAAGTGTCTCCTGTTTTGCGCGCTCCAACTGATAGTAGCTAATGCCAATTCTGTCGCGAAGTACTGCAAAGGAGACGCACTTAATGGTTGGCCCGATTGGCGCTGGGTCGCTCGCCTTTGCTTTTCTCTATCATACTATCGAGTTCGTGATGAGCATGTGAGGCGAATCGCCTCTTACCCTGTAGAGTAAACCGACCATTGAGAAATCGTGGAAGCCGTGATATTCATGATTGATATGCTTTCTGGCTTCAAATGATAGGCTTTTCATCACCGTCTCCAAATGTGCTAGCACGGGAAGTAAAATCCCCTGAGTGGTTTGGTCGCCTCGAGCTTTTGTGCTTACATACACTTCTTCTGTTGCCGTGCGTTTGCAGCTTTCTGAACGAGGGCCAATAGAGCTTTCTTTTTAGTGACTTGACGAGTCGTAAATATTTTCATGTGGGCTCGAATCGTGGCGACAGGTCTAGCGTGTTTCTGGCTAAGTGGCAAGATAGTAGTGTTGAATAAAGGCTGATACAAGTTGCGGTGGCTCCAATATTGCTCTTTCTTCAGCCACTGAATCACAGCGTCAGCGTCACCACTTGGGCCCTACTGTCGTCTTGCCCACCGCTTTCTGCCCGCAGTGACCCGTCTTCTTTTAGCTGCTGCATTAACCAGCCTTCCAACCGCCGATACCATGCTACTTTCCCCTTCCCTTACGAATATGCTTCGGGGCCTTGCTGGTGACTCGAGGAGGGGACCTAACGAGCGGAGGAATTTGGTAAAGAGGTTGATGCGGCCACATTCGGTGCGGACGGGCGGTAGCCGGAACGGTGAAGCCTAGGGTTCTGGTTGAACTAACCAGTCATGTTTGATGTTTCGCCTGCCGATATAATCGACAAACTGGTGACCTTGGAGAATCCCGCTGGCATGTCGCCAGTGATGCGTAATGAACTGAGTGAAGGCAGTCCGGTCCCTTTACAAGTGGGTTGTAGAATACCACCAATTGAATTCAGGTGAGCATCGGGGGGAAGATCTGGTGTTCAAAAACGTGAGTAGAACACGGAGAAGCTTCCCATGCGATGACCATGGTGCGTTGGCGTCATATCGCGGCGCTTCACCCCCTCCCTCGTCTTCGAAATGATGTGGAGTAAGTCCCTCCCATCTAGGGGCCGGATGCTGCTGCTGGCGCAATTCCATATCATAGCGGTAGCCTAGGTACAGTCTAGATTACGCGATGACGATGCAGAAGGTGAGGCGCCATGCGAGTGATTCAAAGTATAGCTGTTGCAAGTAGGGAACGCTCCTCTCAAGATTGGAAAATAATTGGTGCTGGTAGATCTGCGAACCGCGTAGCAACAGCTGCGCATTGCTCACCTCACAGCGAAGTGCTGGTCTCGGTCGTTGCGAACGCAGTTTCTCCTTCGATAGCGTGATTGCGAACTTTATCCGTTCTGATCAAACGAACTCTTCTCCGGCTGAGAAAGTTGGAGTGCGTAGGCTGAGCTAATTCTTAGCATTGCAGATTCTGGGCATCATGCGCGATCGCTGGAGATTTTGCGCAATTCTGATGTCGCGAGCTTATGACGAGAAGAAGCCGTCTCGAAAGCACATGAGAGAAGAACTAGCGTGCGATCATGAGGAAAGGGATGATTGAGGTCTGCGGCCTGCGCTTAGAAAACTTGCTTTTCGACGTGCTTCCTGATTACTATTGCCGCCCCCAATCTCAAAGTAGCTGGGTGGTTATCTAGAATGATCATTCGGAATACTGGCGTTAGTAGCGAGACCTCCGTCGCTACACCACCGGTGAGGCTTTTGAGCCATTCCCGTACCAACGCGGCAGATTAGGTCTTTCTTCGTGAAGTTTGCGACATACCTAGGTACGCATCCAAGTTCGAATCGCAAACCAGCGATAATCTTTGAGCATGGTACATTGGACGAAGATCTGCGAAGAAGTTGTTGACACGTGTGGCATGGCTTTTGTAGATGGATGTTAGCTCCATACACGACCTTGGTGTGATCAAGGGGTATTGGACGTACTTGTTGGTATCAAGAAGGTCGGAAGATATTCGCGAAATTGTGTGCTGCTGCTGCTGCTGCTGGGTCAAATCCAGCCCGATCTGATCTCACAAGCTAAGTCACTGGTGAAGTGAGAGACCCGCGATTGATAACTTGATAACTCATCTCGCACAACGTGATCGATGCGTAGCTTAAGGCGTTTCTTGTTGAGCCGTGAGCGTTCTGCTCTCGAGGTCCTCGGATAATCGACCGGCATGCTCGCATTGAAATGCGTTTTTGCTGTGTGTCGGCTTTGGTGACTGCTGCACCACTCGAAGCGAGTTTCGACCGGACCTGCAGCTTCGCACCGATGGCCGAACAAACCGAACTCTCATTGAGTGTGTTTGAGGGCGGAAGATACGTCGAATGCGTGCATTCGGTTTCCTCATTGTTCTTCAACCACCTGTCCGTCGCCTTGAAGTTCGGTCATGCCATGTTGTCGAGTTGCTTGGCCTAAAAAGTCTGAAGAGCCTATTCATAGTTCCATCATTCTTTGATCTAAACTATTGCCACCCCAAGGACACACCGCTTTAAACTACATCTGAAGTTCAGCGACCGAGCTTTGCGCGTCACTATTCTTGTCGAGTCGCTTCGTTGAATGGATCCACTTACTTGCCTATGATTATAGTGGCCGTATGAGCCCAACGCCCTTCAACAATGGCTCTCGGTAAACCGGGAAAGCCGGAAATAGAGCCCGTGCCCCACTTCCCATCACGATGCAAAATAACAGCAAAACAGCAGCCAAATCACCACATTTTGCATGGATAGAGGTATCAAAATAACTCAATTTCTTCAGTACTTTGATGCCAGACCTTGATAATAGTCTCTGATCTTTATCAGCCTGTTGGGATAAGCATCAATAGTCCCGTTAATGCGCTCTGGCTTGAGCTCCTTAAATACAGTGTAGAATTGCTTCACACCCTGCTCTTCTGTTGTGCACTTTTTTGAGAAAAACTTCCTGCGCAGTGGTGATACCCAGGTTTCTATAATGCTCATATCTGGCGACTTAGGACTGCTCAGGATGTATGGCATGCCATGAGTATCCATCCAGTTCAAGGTCCACTTAGAAATGTGAGCAGAGTCACGGTCTTGCCACAGAATGTAGTCGCCTCCCTTGTGAGGTATATATGAGAGGATAGCGGGGAGGATAACGTTGATATATGTGTTGGTGTTCATCTTGCCATTTAAATTGCCAGCGTTGTATGGGATGGCAAAGGCAAAGTTGTACCCAAGAACAGCATAGATGTGGAAGTGCTTCTGCTTATCTGGGTCTGGCTTGTGGTCTTTGTCGTACTGGATATTCTCTTTGGCGTACTTGGCTAGGTCTCTAGTATCCCTCTTAATGTCACGTTGATACTTAGGACTAGTCATCTAGTGCAATTCATCACACCAGAGCACACACCTCCAGTGAATTGGAAGTGGCCTCAACGCTAACTGTATATCACAGTACAGCTTGCGTGCTTCTACCTGCTCCTTTGTATGCTTTTCCTTCACTACTGCCTTGTGTGTTCTCATTCCAGTCTGTTGTGTGACTCTGCGTTGTATCACCGTAGAATGAAACTGCATATTCTCTGCTCCACACTCATGCCTGTATTCCTTCACAACGCCAGCTCTTTCAGCCAGATCCCGCCAAGGATCACTCTTCTCATCAAAGGAAGCTTCTCTTATGTACTGGGCAATAGCCTCAGCATCCTGGTTGGATAATAGTTGCAGATCGCCGCGGGGATCATCCTCATCTGAATTCTAAAGCCGGCGGCATCTTCCAGATGCAAAGACATCACTGGATGTAGACTTTAGGATGTCAAACACTGAGGAAATAGCTCCTAAGTTGCATGGCAAGCCCTGCTCCTGGCAGTAGTAATACACTGCAAATATGGCGCTGCGTTGCGGCGTTTCTAGCTGGGCCGGGGCTTCAGATTCGGTTGGCCGCAGCTCGCACGGTGGAGTGGAAACCTTGATCTTTTTAGGCATGATAAAAAGGAAGGACGAGCATCAAGATAGGCTCAAAACAGTAGGCAAGCAGCTTGCTGCAGTGCACTCAATTCATTGTGTTATAGTGGGCTACATGGGATGACGCGCGCGCACGGGCTCTATTTCCGGCTTTCCCGGTTTACCAAGAGAATGGACATCAAAAAGTAAGCTAGATAGCTAGCCTGCATATCTACCTATCGTTGGATTAACCGACTAGCCTCAACCCTACCTCCTTGGGTTATACTATCACGGTTCCACAGCCATTTTTTCATACTTGCCAACAATCAAGCCAATCAATCTGTGAGCAAAAGCTTGGATTGCAGACCTATCAAGTGGCGGATAGGTAGATTGAACTGAAGATTGATTGTTATAGAGCTCAAGCCTAGCAAAAGTGAGGTTTCTTGCAGCGCTCTACTCACAGTGGGAAGCAGCACTAGAGAACTACTACTTAGTACACGTGATCTTCTTCTCATAAACCGTCACAGATATAGCGGGCGGAAAATTCGTTCATATAGGTGAGCTGCAACACCAAAGAAGTATCGTGAGGTTGCTCCTACAGCAAAATCAGCCGCCTTATCCCTATATTTTGCGCCCTATCTCCCCAGGGCTATTCTTATCGATAGGCCTCAAGCCTTATCAATCTCACCAATCAATCTTCGATCTCTAGATTGATTTGCAGGCCAAAATAGGTGCTGTAGGCTTGGATTGCATGAAGGTCAAGCGACCCCTCGGCTTGCCTTGAAGGCTTGCAATCGGCTTGATTGTTGGCAAGTATGCATTTTTTGCTTCCTTAGTGAGGTTGCTTGCGGAGTGCTAGAAGTTTGCTCTAGAGAATGGTATGCTAGTCAACAACGTCGAAGGACCTACTCTTGTATACACCGCAGGATCTATTACAGAGCACCCACATCTACTCTGTGCTCTTGTAGTATTTCCTCCGTGCCCTATTGATACACTAGAGACAATGCCAACTTTCCTGCTGTCCCTAGTAGAACGGGATAAGTTGTTTATAGCGGGAGTAGTTGTAGCTCCCGTAAACTGGTGTACTACAGCGATGAAAGACGAGCGGGGACTTTGGTTTTCGCATCTTGATGCTCGGTATGCCACAGTAGTAGAATGGTATATTAATAATAGAAGAGTTCAAAGACCAAGCTAACTGGCATGTAGCCTGGCCAAGATACGACAGTCATCAGCCCCAACAGGACTGGCGCTTGCTGGTGACAAACCTAGCTGCACTCTGTCTCAAGAGGACCACAACCTACTCTACGTCATGCATCATCTCTTACCGGACACGTGGAGTCATGCGTCTGAGGTACTCTGCAGCATTGACAACGGCACAGGAGTAGGGATTTGACCCGCGGCACTCCATATTCCGTTGCTCAAACTCTAAGGCATATAGGGATTTGATAAGATCGATTTCCACGGGTATAGTGATATCGAGAGAGCCGAGAACTCACTCTTCACTCTTCTCTATGCTTCTACTGGAAATGGCATCGAATATGACAGAAGCAACACGACTTCAACGCAACCAAATCAACGCAACAATGGATAGAACTAAGTAGTCACTTAATTCATCACCAATCTTTGAACTTTATTCTCTTCCTGGCACGGAACGCCACCAATATTGCAAGCGGAGTCTCATGATCCGATGCGTGGTTCTGCGGAATAGTGTGGCTCTTAAAACGCGAATTGTAGTGTCCAGCCAGAAGTATCTCCTTGAGGAGGATATTGTCCTTGAAGTATAGCTCCACCTCAACCTCCGCCTTGCCGTACTTTACTTCCACTAGTTTTCAATCATGTAGAGATAGTGCTGCAGCCGGAGGTAGTGACCGTCGAGCTGCGCGGACTTGACGCATGACAGGGCGTGACGTAATTTCTTAGAGCTTTGCTTGACAATGTAGTCCTGCTCGATGTTGATGTCAAGGCAGCCCTACCCGCCGTTGTTATCGAGCGAACGGACAACAGTAGTGTTAAAGGAACAGCAAATGTGTTGGGCATGACAGGAGCGGAGCGCGACCTAGCGACAGGAGACCAATGTGAATCGGCAGGTTTGAGCCAGTGTGAGATGTTGTAGATGCATGATTGTTTAGGCGCAGGTAGGTAAGCAAGCAACGACTCTTCAGAGGGCGCAGCGAAAGTCCGCTTTGATCAACGAGGGTAAGGTTCATGAATGAGAGCAGTGTCAGACACAGCTCGTTTTGGGGGTGCAAGAGGAATGGATGGGATGGGGCAAACAGTAGCACAGATGAAGAAGAGGCACCACAAGGGAAGAGTCCGCATCATCACCGATACACTCCTGCCAAAATAGTGTAATGAAGATGCTACGACAGCACAGTGTCGACGATACGCAACGAGAGGGGCGACGCACTCAAGGGCGGCGTGCAGAATAGAATTATCGAGCTGCTCGATTTTCCCCTTTAGGGCTCAGAACTGGTGGTACAAGCAAGGATGGTTGCGGCCATGTATAAGTGGACCTTGTTAAGCAGAATCATTGAGCTGGTAACGCGGAATTTTCGAGTTACTCAATTTTTGCGTTGTAGAGTGTTGCGGTGTGAGAATGCAATAAATTGAAGTGTATCGTTCTGTTGTTCTGTGCTGCTTGTGCTGCCCTCTAAAATGGGCTAGCAGCAGGGTCTGGTTACATGACGTATCTACGATACTCTCGAGGTAAGAGGTGCTCAATAAGGGAGGAAGCAGCGCCAGACCACCGCACGCAGCACACGTGACACACGTTCCTCATAGACCGTCACAGTATTTCGCCCTTCAGAGCCTCGTATAGTTCGCACCTTTCGCGGTTGTATCTGCTTCCTCGTCGTCTCTTCGATTTTTGCGCATAATGGCTATCGTGGAGAAACTGGTTTTATTAAAGGTATGCCCGATGTTGACGAAAAGGAGGTCCCATGTCGCGAGGCCCGCAGAGTAGACAGACGGCGTCGGAGCGGCTCATCCTCCCATTGGCTGCAGTTGGCCGCCCCTCGCTCTCTCATTGGTCGAAAATGCTGGCGTAGTGGCAGCATATAGAGTCTCTCTGGCGACAAACTTCAACACCTTGTCGCAATACCATGAGCATGTCACCACAAGCAAAACAAGCTCGTTCAATCTCTGTCGATTATGGCGGAGAAATATCAGGTACCGGTACACTCAAACTCATCGCATGCACTATGGTAACTGTTAGAGTGGCAGGGGCCACTCGGACAATCAGAAGCAGCAGGGGAGCTGCTACCTCAGGTGAGTTAGGCGCAATAGGCTATTGTTTGAGTATATAGTTTCTTCCTTTGCCGAGATCAATCCATCACTTGTTAACTCAACTCATCTTCTTCAATACTAACATCAACGCGACGATACACCAGCGACACCATGGCCATGAACAGCCCTTTCCCGTACACTTAGGGACCAATCTTCCTGTTCTTTCTGCTTTTAGAAAGAGCTAAGCGAACGCCAGTTTCGAGGCAGAAGTTGCAGCTGGCTTTGACCGGCCACCTATCGTTTCGAGCAAATTCTCCTAATTTTGCTGCTTTCAGAAGGAAGTAAGCCCCACGAGGCCCCTACTCTTTTAAACACATTCAGGAACAAATCTTCATTGTTTTGCTGCTATGGGAAGGGGAGGTGCGAGCACTGAAGGTGAGGGAGAAGTCGCATGGCTCGGTCTTCCTCAGCTTCCCATTGCGCAAATGATCACCGCGTTCAGCTGTCGAAGAGATCCAGTCCGTACATCTGATTGCCTAAAACGTCGACGCCTTCGCTGCCTGTTGTGCAAAGTCTACGTGTCACGGTTATGAGGAGTAGCGGATCACGTGTGCCACGTGGCGGTAGTCTGGTGCTGCTTCCTCGTCTTATCAAGTACCTCTTACCTCAGCTGTATCATAGATACGTCATGTAAACAGACCGTGCTCTGGTCCCTTCTGGGATAGACACAGGCAGAACAAAACAACAGAACAACAGAACAATACACTTCAATATATTGCATTCTCACACCGCAACACTACGCCGCCCCCTCCAATAGCTTTATCTTGCTGTCTTTCAACGTTTGTTGATTCATTTTGCGTCCTGTGGCTCCTGCTGAGCGGATTGAGGGCAAATCCCACCTCAGGCTCGCGTCTAAGTTCATCATGGTTCGGAATGACTAGTCGTATGTATGGAACAAGTATTGCGCCTTAGAAACCCTCATGTAAGCGGTGACCTCATGTCTGCTCTGTCACGTCGGCAGATGAGGGGTAGTCCGATGAGTGAAGATACAACTACATCTACCGCTCCTTGTACGGCGATATTGGAAGCTTTGTCTGCGGTACATATCCTCTTCAACACTGACAATTGGCGCGCCAGATCGAACCGATTTGAAGGCTGAAGTTGTTGTTTGTAACTGAATTGATAACGATCATCGAGCGGAGGCGACGTGGAATTACCTTAACAAGTTGCTTAAGAAGAGGTACCTGCTAGACGTTCTGCTGACCCGGGCTTCAAAAGTTCTAGAATTGCGTCAAGAACGTTGTCATTCGTCACGATGTTCCCATGTAAATTTTCAAGTACTACGGTATAAGCTGCAGTTCCACGGGAAGCTTATAAAGTCGGCGAAAGATATCCGCTAGGAAGTTGTCTGGAGGCAACACGCACGAGAGCTCAAACCATGTTGAAACGATATTTCTGCCCGATGTCTTTGTAAAATTGTTTCTTGCCAGCTCTTCTTTGAGTTTTCGCAGCTGGGATCCGGATAGGAGTTGCGCTATACGTCGCAAACATTCTTCATGAAAACTGAACGATCTACGTCCAGGCATCCCACCCCGCTTCCGGTCCCGCATTTTGAAGACCTGTGCTTTTTCTTGCAGTATCTTCTCGACCGTATCGACCGGATAGAGATCGGAAAAGACCATTTCGCCGTCTCTTAGTTGCACCCTACACAGGTCGCACGCAGCCGGGTGTCGGGGTGGGCCAAATGGAATGCGTATTGAACTCATGGTACCAATTGATAGCTTTCGATTTTGACAGACATGTAATTCAGCGCTACCAGAAAACCTTATATACATATCCTAAAAGCCAATGTAGCCCTACTCACGGACCAGAAGCGCGTGAGTCATCACCGACAGGGAAAACGCATGCAGAGTTTCCACTGGTCAATATTTGGGCGTTTGCGACATCGAACCACACGGTACCATCGGTAAATGGTCATTCCAGGCTCGACGCGTTCGCCCTTGCAGAACTTAGGCCCATGAGGAGCAAGACACAAGTGACATTAGGGATAATCGTTGCCAGTTATTTGCGCCACCATTGTACTTGGGACGGTAGCCAGCAGCAGCAGCTGGTGAGGAGCAACGCGACGGATGTCTTCAATTCTGACTAAAATGAACGCCTCTGGGCATCTGTCGTTGCAAGGAAGGATCCAAGGTTAATGTGGTGAACAAGTGAATTTTGTGCGCTTGAACCACACACACGCTATGACGCCGTTGCTGGTAGGCAGACCTTGGAGATGTGGCGCAGGTGCAAAGGCTGATCCATGGTGTGGCTTGCAGTCTCCCTCGGGATTGCCAATTGCCATACGTAATTCATGTTTTGAACCGCATCTCCATTCTTAACTACTCGAACTCCAGCAGCCCAACCAGAAGCGGCGCGCAACCCCACCACGGAACGCATATCATGGACGATACATCTGCCGCCTCGCCCCTGGTTCCCAAGGTCCCTTACGAGTCCTCGCGCCGATCGACCGACCACGAACACGAACCTCGCCCTGAGAATCGTCTCAATCAATGACTGCGTCCGCCAGTTTGCCACACGACCGCCGCCTCGCGAGCCGAGAAAGAACAGAAGGAGAGGGCTACAAATGAGCGTGAAGATGCACGGATGTGGGTATGCGGTCAGTCCAGACCTTGTCCCAAGGCATCAAAGCGCCTTCCTCTTCTACGTCGCATACTTTCTCAAATGCCGCATACTTTCTTATGGTGTTTGCACGATTCTCAGCACAGATCTATTCAACTAACCTATGAACAGCGGCTGAAGCCACGTCTTACCCACTGACTCTTCCAACGACTCCCCACCCAAGCCTTCAATATCACCGCCAACACGCTCGGCCAGCTCCGACTCTGCTCCAAGCATCCTTGGGGTTGCGCTTACCACGCCATGCTCATGCACTACACATGTCAACTCAGAGACATAGTTGAGCCGCCTACATGCAACACACGATGACCGACTGCGGAATCTCGTCCGCCCGTCAGACAGCTGACACCGCTGGGTCTGCACTTGCACCATTGAAAAAGGGCAAGGCCAAAGCCCCATCTTGGGGCGGGACATACGTTTGGAAAGATAAGGGGATTCTCAAGAAAGACCACCAGCTGCACCTTCCAAGACGTCGGTCTTCGCACCCGGTCACCAAAAGATTTGCGACAACGTCTGGTCATCAGCGGATGGCAAGGAGCGCAGCGGGTGCAGATACAGCCCCGGTAGTGCAAGAGGAGTCGGACATGATGCCGGCGGAATATCGCCATCGCCTATTCCCATTTGCAAGGATTCTCCATTGACATAGTGCAGGCTGCAGCAGCTATGGAACAAAGAAGAGCTATCGAGCGGACAACGGCGATATTGGTCTGTGGTGAAAGGCTACCGCAACACCGCAACCCCGTTGTGCGTAAGCATGATGTATCTCAATTGAACCAACCCTCCTAGTCGCGGCGGACCGTTGACGACGATCAAACCCTAACTGGAGGGCGACCCAAGACTCCTATGCATGAGGAGGTGTGTATGGTGCATGGAGGAGGAGGGCCGATGCCTGGTCCATGAGTACGATGAGGCGGAGGAGATAGCAGCGTTTCTGGAGAATTGGAGCGATCAAGCCGCCCTCGGGCAAGAGCCTGGATAAAGAGGTTAACATAATTGTCGATAGCTGAGGATTCAGAGCTCGAATGGACGCAGCTGTACATGTTATTGCTACAGAGGGCAAAGAAGCATCAGTCTAAAGTATGGTGTTTCAAGCACGGCTCGCAGCGGTCGCCACGATGAAAGCTTGGCATTCTGCGGCACAGCTCAACGCGCCGCTCCAGCATCTACCCCACCAACACCTTCTTCTCACCTCCTCTCCCCTTCTTGTACACGCACAGCATGGTCAAACGCAAGCAGCATGCATCAGTGCAGTCTCCCGGACATCGTCCCGCCGCAAAACGCGCCAAAGGAGGACCCGCCACCAAATGCGCCCGATCCGCGAAGACGAAGCTGCAGCCACACACAATCAATGATGAACTTCTGAAAAGAGTTATAGTACTCATTGATGACGAAGCATGGAAAAACAATGAGGACACGTTAGACCGAAGCCAAAGCCGCTTCGCCTGGGTCCATTGGGAGGATGGCGACTCGTGCATTGTTTATAAAATTGAGCGACGTGGTGGAAGATTCCTGGTCCTTTGTTGTCCTCCAGTCAACCTTGGCTTTGCTAATGAGATCTTGCTGAATACCTCCGTGGTTGCGAACTTCCAACTTGTTGACCCTGAAGCAATAGATGCAGAAGTGCAGGCAGAGTCTTGGAAAGATCGGCATCAATGTTCTAAACATGTTGGCGATGATCACTTCTGGGGGTCGGAAAAGTGTCACACGTGTTCAAAGCAATTGGGGTCCAACAAAGCGTATCTATTCTGCCACGGCTGCTCTTGTAGCTTTCATACCAGCTGCATCTCGGACACGGCGCTGTCGTACCGAGGTGATGGGTCAGTGCGCATTGTAGATGGAGATGATTCACTACAATGCCCAGCATGTTCGGCACTGCTGCTGGACCCCGTTCCTCACCTACATGGTACAGACGTCTCTGGTGTTGTGTATTTAGAGTTTGACATGGGTACAGTACGCTCAAGATGCAAGGGCACATTTCTGAGCGCGACGCATTATCTGCTGGATGACAGCGATTCCCCCAAACCACTCGTCACCATCGATCCTGTCAGCAAGGCTATACACTTTGAGCGGCGCGTAGGCGACGGCCTTATTGCCATTGAGCCCTTGAAGATGATCATCTGCAGCAATGCACAACCACCCGATGGCTTCTCGACCGAGGCCATCATGACCTCGTATTTTCAGAAGATCATAAAGGCCATGCTTTGGAAGTTTGAGGGACCTTTGCTAGACACCGCAACTGTCCAAATCACGCTTGCCGTGGCGCTTCCGTCTGGTTGAACTCTCAAGCAGAAGACCATGGTTCTCAATGCAATTCACAATGCCCACACCAAACACAAAGCCTATTGTAACCGAAGAAGCAACCGTGAGCCTTTATTATGCTATGGGTGCCACCCCAACAACAAAAAGTAAGAGTACAGTTATATCCGCAGACATGGGCGGTTTCACTGATGTGAGTAATTCAGCATTGGCCTATGCCTTGTTAACGATTGACATGCTTGTAGGATTCGAGCATCTATGACATCGATACAACGCGAAGGTTTATACACGTCAACACCAAAAGTGCTATGAGCGTGCATAGCGGCGACGAGTGGGTTGTCAAATGCACTGTCAAAGAGCTGGAGAAGGAGACCAGCATTGCTTCCAATAAGCTTGAGCCATACATACGCTAATACTTCAAAGACTTGTATGCAGGTTCACTGCCGTCAACAACGTATCATATTGATGGAACCACAGGTGACTTTGCAGCCACCCTACAGAAGCACATCACCAAACAGACTAATCGGGCAACGATTTTGTTCAAGCGGCAAGTGGAGCGACACCCAGGACACATCGATCGAATGCACTTGACAGGAGGCGGAGTGAAACGAACGGAGCGGAGGGAACAGTTCGAGAGGATTGCAGCACCAGCCCTGAAGCCTAACGTCGCTCCAGAAGTGAGCCCATTGCCACCATCTGAGTGAGTAGTTGTCGCGATGTGAGAACAGCGCATATACAGGAAGAATTGAAGGATTGAACTGAGGTTATATTGAGTGAAGCTACAAACTGTATATATAGGTGTGTGGCTGTGGGCAGCGCTAGTTCAATGTAGGTAGTCGCAACTCGCTACCATACAAGCGAGGTGCAATTGCAGGTGAGGCAGGAGACACCTCAAACCGTGACGGTAGTTGTCTCCGTGGAACTTCAATGGCCGCTAATGAACATGATCAAGGACAAGTGCCGTACTTGAAGGCTTGGGTATATGTCTTGGAATGCAGCAATACCGCAAAAACCGAGTGACGGTCGTAATCAATTCCATGCCTGCAGATGACAAGAAAGAATTCATTGTCTTGCAACAGGCGGGCGAGGCTACAGAAGCACCTGTGGTACCAGCAGGCCGCAGTACAGGCACGATCATGTTTGAAATACGACCCGGAGACGACTTACGTTCATCGCATCACCTTTTTGCAACAACTGAGGAGGTGACCACTACGGTAAACAACTCACACTATCAAATCGCCAAAATTGACGACGACATGGAATTGAAGATGTTTGAACTTGGTAAAGTCGAGTTTGGACTCAGTTGTCCAGAAGGGGTAGACAAATCAAACGGCTTCCTAGAGGTCGTGCACATTGTTCTCCATGAAGGCTACAGCTGGACCACAACAGAAGCACTGCTTCTAGTACCAAAAGAAGGAGACTGCGCAGACTGGCGCTTCTCGTGGAACATCAATGAGTGGATGTTACCCGCTGAGATTGAGAGAAGGGCGAAAGATCCCGAGTGCAAATTCTTGATTGTTGACAAGGCTGAAAAGAAGTATTTGGCGCTCGACATACACAACAAAGAGGAAGAGACTGGGTTTCTTCTCTAGTATCAGAGATGGTTGCTTTGTAGAAATGACATCATGTTTTGTACGCCAAACTCTCTTGTTGCCACGCGGTGATTCTATGAACCTGGCTTGCAGGCTGCTGCGCTGCTGATAGCAGACCCAATGGGGCGACTATAGTGATGGATTGTGTATTCTCGTGGTCTGCATGACTACTGGGCATGCGTAACGTGGTCACGGGCAACTATAAAGGGAAAGACTGACACTGAGTTAATCTTGTATCTCATTGTTGTAGTAATCCTACCTTCGTAGTTATCGAACGACTTCGCGGTGTGTCTGGTACAAGGTGTTCGTTGCAGGATAATCTTTTACTACACGATATGATTTACGCATACCATCGTGTTAGAGATGAAAAATGTCGATCATGGCGCAGTGAAGGTCGCTTTTGGGCAGGCCGAGAAATCCCATCGAATATTTGTTTCTACGCTCACATAGGCTGCCAATGATATCTACCATGCCCCGAATGGGCGCACCTATCTCTTCATGGCTTTGGGTGAAGTCTATTTCTGCATATAGCGTTCGTGAGAAGGAACACGAGAGCATGAAAGTATACAGTACTAGGTCAAAAGTTTCTTTGCAGCAGGGCACACGGGCCACCCCGCCAAAAGTCACCCACGCACAAATGAAGCTGTAAAATAGGCTATACATGTCCAAATAAAATAATTTT
The DNA here is from genome assembly GCA_010093685.1 of Ophiobolus disseminans. Taxonomy (NCBI): domain Eukaryota; kingdom Fungi; phylum Ascomycota; class Dothideomycetes; order Pleosporales; family Phaeosphaeriaceae; genus Ophiobolus; species Ophiobolus disseminans. Next base: position 134,318 of record MU006239.1, on the reverse strand, counting down.
TAGTGTTTTGGAATTGCGCGAGCTCAATATTTTGTTTGCCACCCACGGGCTTTACGTACGGCCGCAAGGCGTTGCGGCATACTTATGATGAGTTGCTTGATCAGTTTCTCAGGTATGCCCCGCCAGCACTCCTTCAAGGCGTTACAAAAGCCCTCCCACTCCTCTTCTACCTGGCTGTAGTTGTTGTATTAGGGATATAGCTTAAACATACGCCGTTTGAGAACCCACCAAAGGTGTTCGATTGGGTTAAGATCGGGAGAATAGGCAGGCCAGTCAATGACGTTGATTTGGTGATCCTGATGGAATTTGACAACACTGCGCGCGCGGTGTATGCCCGCGTTATCCTGCATAAACAGCTGAGAACGACGCCAGTGAGGGAGGAGACCTTTAGTCAACGCCTCTATGTAACTTTTGGCGGAGTAGCCACGCTTTTTGGCATCCGGATTGCGGTCCATGATGACTAGTTTGCTCCTCCGCGCCTTCCCCCGTTCATCCAGCTATATACAACCCCACACTATCTGTGCAGGCTTCCTAGAGGTGCTCTGAGGATCTAGCATATCTGGTTTCCATTTCTCCCACGGGTAGCAAAAAACCCACTGCTGATTTGCCCCAGAGCCCTTCTGAACGGAGCACTCATCTGAGAACTTAAGCGTGCGCCGACCCCACTGGAAGTGGCGGTACTCCCTTGCAAACTTCAAGCGCTTTGCAGCATGCCTGCGGTTGAACTTAGGTCTCTTTTTAGCCTTGTGATTGGTGAGGCCTGTACCTTTAATTGCCCGATAGAGTGTAGAGCGGCTAGGCTGCTTTGAAGGGGTGCCCTCTGCGTCCACAAAGATCGACTCTACGGCGAGCTCTGAGTACTCAATCTTTGGTGTAGCGCGTACTTTCCTGTAGATGATTTTCTTCTGATAGGTCGATAGTATTGAGGGACGGCCGCTGCGAGGGAGATCTTTCGTAGAGCTGGTAGTGTTGTACTTTTTCTGTAGGTCGCGTATAGCTTGTGAAGAGCGGCCAAAGTGGCTAGCAACTTCAGCCACGCTGCATCCAGCACGCAACATCCCAACAGCCTCGCCCCTTTGCGCGATTGTCATATTTGGACTTCTGCGCACATTTTGAGATATCTCTCGTAAAATTCTGCGTTGATTTGACATAGTGGTGTGGTGTTGAAGTTTTGGCGCGTCGCGTTGATTTTCCCCCGCGTCACGCTAATGCAAAGAAACTTTTGACGCGTAACTGTATAGCCTGAAGCGAGCCTAATGAAGCCCATGACGCCAGTATTCCAAAATGTACCGTCTATCTTTCCAATCGCAAACTGTCCGAGACTCGCCTTCGCCCACGCCAAAACCAGTGGTATCTTTCTACGACTTCAGCTCGTCGCGTATATGATCGGAGAAGGTGATAGCATGGCCGCTGCGGTGCGTGTTGCTGCATCGTCGCAGTACAAGAGAAGGAACGAAATAACGCAGCAGCACTAGCGTCGCACCAGGAAACGCCACCAAGCGAGTTTGCGCGACGGCTCCAGTATAGGTGAAGCGGACGCTGGCATCGCAATTGGGTTATTGCGCTGCCATATCCCACATTCCTTTGGCCGGGTTAGGAGCGCAGAAAGTGCTTAAGTGATATGGCAGTACAGCTGTCTCTGTGTAAATCTTTCGGCAGACACGGACCAGGCTGAAGCGATGGGGCGGTGGGCGTGCTTGTGAGTTGCGCTTGGCGCCCGGGTATTCTAAGATAGGCGGGTATGGGTACTGTAGTGTCGTGCGTTACTGAGGTACTACACTTGCCCGAAATCGGGGAATTGATGGATCAGGAGGCAGTTTGGTAAAGGCTTTTCCGGCCGCCAGATAAAATAGACAAGAACAATGAAGTGGTACCGGAGGCCGCATTGACCAGTCTGCACAGTTGAAAAGCTGAAAGAGCGATGATGAGTAGGTGGAAGACGGAAAGACCGCAGTGTTTGGATGGTAGTTGGGTATTTATCGGGCATAGGGTCCCATAGGCGTGCGGGGGAATCGAGGCGGAGGTGATCTAAAAAGCTGAACTCGATAAGATCATTGGGGAAGAGGAGCGCTGGTGGTTCGGCGGCCGTGTTGGCTTGCTCGGCCTTCATCTCGTCACAGGACTTGTCTTTGTTCTCTGTGGAAGGTCGTTCTTGTTGGCCTGCAAGATTTCAGCGCTTTGTCTCTGCTGACATCGGATGCGGAAAGACATGTCTGTTGATGAGCTACAGCTCCGACAACCTCTGAACTCTTTGGGAATGATAGATTCGGGTTCTGCAAGTCAGGTCCATTTATACCTAAGTGACGCTCTGGTCATTAGCGTGGCCTGCAGATGACGACAGATGTCCAAGACAGACAATCTGAAGGTAGACTTCTAAGCAGATTTCTCCTCCGCCTTCGAAAAAGCCAACTACTAAGGCCCGTCTGATAGGACCGAGTAGCAGTGGCTGCAGCAAACTTCGTCCATTGCAAGATATTAAGGAAAGGAAGGAAATGAAGGGTGGTGAGCTGAGCTGTTACAAGCAATAATTATGCTTTTGCGGAAAGAGTCAAGCTCTGAACTGCACACCGTCTCAGGAAATGGAAAGCTGTGAAGTCTATGCTTGTAAGTAAGCTTCTGAATCTGAGCACATAAGAGATTTTGGGGGGAACTCATAGTAAAGGTAGGTTAGAATACAATAAGGAAGACACTAGATACATCAGCGGACCCACAAATTACAAAACCAAAGAACCCGGGTCTCCGATAACGAGATCTGTGGTGTACATGACTCGCAACCCTACAACAGCGCCTCAAAGCGCAACACATCGCCTGCCAACCAACTTATCGACCGCCCATGAGTCTACGAATCCGACCGAGTAGCGCCCAATCGCCTGGCAACTCGCGGCGATGGCCGATGGAAGCAGCGGAAGCTCTGCTGTGGGGCAATGATGCTCGCATCTAAGCCACTGAAACAATCGCAGAGGCGGTAGAGGTTGCAACGACAAGAATCCACGGCGCGCGTCTCATGCAATGCTCCTACGCTCCGAAGCATACGCACATCGCGCGGCATCTCACATATTGATTGCCATCAAACCCAACGACCGCGGCTCCGCCTCGAGGGTTGCGCAGAGCATAAGATTTGGGATACGTCTGGAGCTTGCCTTTGGCTGACGGTGGCCTCTTGCGGCAGGCCAGGGTAGCCAGTGGCTGAGGCTGAGGGTACCCCGCACGTCGGCGGTCGGTCTCAGTCAGGGATTACCTAGGTAGGGCCTAAGCGGACACCCACATCAACAGCGCTGATTTCTGCAGTTCGGATCGTGGTGATTGGCGACGGGGATTACGGATCGCTTGATTGAGCTCGACTGCTCACGCAAATCTGAACATTCTGCTCAAGTGAATGGACATTGCATCTCTCCAGCCTCCGCTGACTCATCTTTGCCGTTACCACCGCCGGGCCAGTCTCCATCAACAGTCTTTTGGCCAACTGACCACAAATCGAGCTTCTTCCTCTGCTATGTGGAATCTGCGATATCCCCTGAACCTCTCCCGTAGCGGAATCTCGTCCAAGAATCGGGTGTTGCCCATCGTCCACAAAACCTCAAACTGGTACGTGCTGTCCTCGTTACGCTCGAACCAATTTGCCTTTGCCTAATCCTTTCCTAGTCATGGAAGCTGCTGATCAGGTCCGCCTCGCGTTTAGGAGCGTTGCGATCTGCTTACAACTAACGGGTTTGTCTCTAAAGCAGCCTTCGCCTATCTCGTTTTTGACCTAGGTGTGCACGGCTGAAGCTTCAGACTCTTGCGTTGCGGCGTACACTATAATAGAGATGAATGCGCGGCGGTCCGTAATCCAGAGGTGACGCTCAGCGGCTTAGGTCATGCAGGCCTCTATAACTTTGAGTTTGTATTTACTAGCGGCTATATCTGTTCTGTCGATGTTAGTGGCAGAACAATGTAAGGAAAAACCTATGTACGGTGAGCAAGATGTGTTAGCGGGCTCTCCCGTGATGTTCGGCTCTTCTATGTTGTTTAAGTCCTCTATAATGATTGTTTTGTTCATGATAGTTCTGTCGCTATTGTTATGATTCTAGCTGTTAGCAAGGGCATACGTACGCTGAGCGAGTAGTATCTTGTGATGATAGAAATGCCTGGAGTCGGAGAGTCCGGATGGCAAGATTGAGGTGCTTACAGTGGCAGCAATCCCGCTATTAACTCTGCGGTGTGTTGTGTTACCCAGCGGCCAATGGATCGGACACTCTCGGTGGATCTCGACGCTCGTGCTACGCCGTGAAATCGACCCAGCTCTCAAAAACTTCACAGTAACTAGGGTTCGTCTTCACGAACACTGGAGCTGTATTATTTCTAAGCGCATGGGATGACTACCTAGACAGTTACGTTCTTGTCGAAGCCTAGCTATCATCGTAAGCTTCATTGATGTCGACAAAACCCTGCTTTTCTAAGAAGCAAACTCTACTAAGTTAGAGTTTTGAGTTACATGGCGCAGTCAGGGACGTCATCTTTCCTTACTGTGCATCTCGCAAAAATACCACGCCATCATGTCCTACCACAGGCGCTCAACTTCTGCACCATGTATGATTCGAGTTCCACCAAACCTAAGCTGTTTCATGTGTTGCGACGACTTTGAAGAGTCTGAAAACTAAGCCCTGGTACTTGCACGTGTGTGTTTGGAGGGTGATTGTACTCCGATCGCTGCGCGCACGGACACGGTATTGGTTTCCGGTTCCTGCACTTCGGTGGAGTGGGTGGTTCCTAAGCGCACGGCCGCTGAGGAAGGCGTTTACTAGATATGCATTAGCGTTATGCAGGACACAGGTGTGCCTTTACCCGCTTATTATCAACACATTTTAAAGCATTCATAACCTTCCAATTAGTGTGTGTAAGCCCAGGGTACCTTGCATGGTCACGTGAATTATCCGCCAGCCAATCAGCCCACTAGTTCATGTATACAAACTTAGATCATGGACATCTCAGTCCAGGACACACAACACTTCACAATACAACTTACATCACACTCCATGTCCTGCTCCCAACTGCTTACAGTGAGACATGATTGTCCTCTCCAATAGCGTTAGCGAGCCGTTCATCTGTTCAGCTTCTAATGGTTAACAAATTTGACAGCCTCGATGATGCAACACGGCGAATGTACATAATTCTAGAAAGTGTTTCTAGGCATTTCACTATTCCATCTGATCACTTGGGCAAAGTAGATACGCCTTAATACAGAAAGAGTGATATATACAAGGGTAGGTCCGTTGAACCGTGTGCGAAACATTATTGGTGTCCATCTATTGTGAAATAAAATCCACCCCCATGTAGATAGAAATTTCAGAAACAAAGAACGGAATTGAAGGCGTTATTGGATCGCACCAGCCCTCCGCAG